>JAHPZR010010773.1:5000-10000 GCA_019787425.1 Platygyra sinensis | reverse complement strand
TGAGCGTTAAGCAATTCGTGTTCCTATAAAACAATAATACTTTGGGCTATTGATTGATATGGTATTTTTTTCCCCCTAGAAACACTTACAAGATCAGGAGTAGTTTGTATGTGGAATTAATGCATCTTAATCACTACTTCTAATGCATGTCATGGAAAAAACCTGGTTTGGAGTCTTTCTTACGTTAGAGTGGGCTAGTGTGCTTAAGCAGCGTTTGTACGTTGTCTTTCTAGCTTCTCCACCAAGAACAAATACTGTTACCGGCGACCTTTCGCACCATGAAATAGATAAGAATAGATAATAGTTTTTAAGGAACGTTCCTTAAAGTTATTTGCCGGAATGCAACCAAGCTTAAAGTTTGGTTATTATAGTGGTTATATGAATTTACTGAGGACTTTGTGTTGCTATCATGGAGATGTAGGGCTCTTGATAGGGCAATTTCAGCTCAGTTGTATGATCATGCATTGTTATCTATCTAGAACTCGATAGGCTTGTGTGTGGCTATATCAAGCAATTTAGTGCCGTAGAATGTTGGCATGCGTAAAAAATATCCCGTTATGACCATTCTAACTTTTGATTAGGTTTATGCCACGTTTATTCCGGATTCAATCGAATCTCGAATCTTCCGAGTTTTGCCTAAATGCATTGTAGTCCTGGAAATGAAGAGAAGAACTCACTCACGGTCTCATTAATTACTCGTCCCGGAGATCTTTTGTGACTTTCGGAAAACTTCAGACATGTTGGGTAACCTCCTAAAAAATTGAACTTTGTCGAATCGAACATATTTGGTTATCCGACTAATTCAGCAAATTGAGCTCCGTCAAAGAAGTAATAACTTGTGGAAATTCGCCTATGGTTCGGCGAAATGAGCATATTCGGTAATCCTTGATAACCTCCCGGAAAATCGAACATTGTTGAGCATCTTCGGAAATCCGATTAATTACACAAACAGAACAACCTCGGTAACCGTTCGGTAACTTCTGTTAAATCGGACTTAATTTTTCGAAGGTTTTCGTTTAATCCGGCTATTTCGTGAAGTCGAGAACTGTCACGAATGTTATACATATATCTTATAAACCAAGCGCGAGGGCCGTACTGGGAGAATATCGGCCCGAGGTCTTGACAGTATGGACCGCGCTGAGCTCGGTCCGTACAAAAAAGACAAGGGCCGATATTCTCCAGTACGGTCCCGAGCAAGCTTGGTTAATAACAGATTTATTACACGACTGAAAAAAAACCCCAAATGATAGACTGCAAAAACACCATAAACTTCAAGCGCGCAATTTTTATTTACGGCAAACTGAACGTTTACTCACGTCTGACGTTTCCAAAAAGAAGAAAAACAAAGTTGGAAGAAAACAAAAATAACATTTTATGTGGAGTAAATACTTTTAGAAAAAAAAGGAAGTAAAACTACGAGAAATCTTCGTGCGGGATCATTCGGGACAGTGCCCGGTCCAATACTTAGAGAATATTGGACCGGCAACGGAGCAATCTGATGGCCTGATTTTATGTTATTGCCCTCTGATTAACTAGTCGTGTAATAACATGGAATATCCCACTCGTCACTTGTATTTTCTTAGTATGCACACTAGCCTAAAGGCTTGAGTTTATACCAAACAAATTCAAATGACTCGTGGAATATAATTATTCCATAAGGGGTAACTGTTTCCGGCGTTTTCAATGTTACTTTTCCAGTAACAAGATTCGTACATTATCCATGTCATCTAGAGCCCTAAAAAAAAAAACAATATAGGTAGAATAAATGCATGTTAGGGCTATAGTTCTTCCACATACACGGTCCCTGATTTCATTTGTGGTTTTTTATACATATCTTTCAGTAGCATGGAATGCCAGTCATGTCCCCCACCTCCCTCAGTTTGATCCAGTGATTACTACCTGAAGTAGAAAAAGCTACCATTTCAAGCCAACCCGTGCATACGGCTTTTACGCGGGAAATTTGAATCGACCAATCAAGATTCAGAGGTGGGAAAAACTTTACTGTCCTCACGTCAATGTAAGTTGACACGGAAAAGCATGAATCAAGCAACTTTTTCATTAGAGATGGCATAAATATTCACGAAAGGGGATTTACAATTCCCAAAACCTATCACATTGCAAAAAGTTAAAAATAGAACATTTTCGTCTCCAAGTTCTAATTTGGCGCCAAAAATAGGTCACAATAGTAGTTCGACGATAGCTATCTTAGTTACCATGTAGGATAATAGTTGTCTATTCTGAACGAAAGGCTGTTTGTCGTCAAATTAAACCGGAATTCTTCTTATAATTAAAGATGCCAAACAGCTTTAACACTGTCTTTATTTAGCTAGCGCGCGACTGAGAAAAAGGCACAAACATTGATGCAGGCTGATACTACGTGAAGCTTTCCACGTAGTATCAGCCTGCATCAATGTTGTACTTTCTATTTTTGGCTGATCAGATCTTTACAGATCCTACGTTACAGGCAGCATTTCGTTGCGGTCTATGCATCATATGTTTACGTGGAAGAAAAAGGCTATTTTCGTGTCGTTTCGGTAGGAGCTAAGTTTTGACTGCCGCACATACGCGGCTCAGCCACCGTATGCAAGGACGTTTGAGCTCCGTCTGAGACCCAGGCCGGCAGTTAGTCAACATGACGCGTTATTCTCTAGCGACGCGATATTTTCGCAGCGAAGTTTACTTCTTGATGTAAACTTTGGCCGAAAATATCTCGTCGTCTGAAAATATCACGGCGAGTAACTGCCTCTGCAGGGTCTCCGAGGATAACCTTTCAGCTGCAGGTGCAAGCACGTGAGTGAAGCACGTGCACGTGCAGCGGGAAAGCCTCTTGAGACGACTGTAACCAGTGGTGGTCAGCAGTTTTCCCTCTCAAATTCAAGATGGCGGACGGGGAATCCACGGCGCAGTGAGTGTCGTGCAACGAATGTGTTTAAAAATTGCTGTTTGCGCAAAGGATGTATTGGCTCCGGTTCCATTTTATCTTTTTTCTTTAAAGTAAAACTAATCCGAAATATAAGTCCTTTTATGTTTATTTTGCGGACTCCAAAACTGTGGTACTGCGGGTAGCAGCATTCGAAGACACATAAGCTTAAGCTTAACTGTTTAATAAGTGGCTTCCAGCTTCTCTATGGAAAACGGCTGGAAAATGTGCACAGTCATGGTACTTCCTTCTTGTCTGAAGGCTAATGACAACGACTTAATGTTGTTTGCATGCGTAGCAACATGTGGGGCTGTCCTCCTTCTCAGTGTATTGCATGCTTAGCGACATATTTGGGCTGTTCTCTCTCTAATGTTATTTTTGCGTGCTTAGCAACATTGTTGGGCTGTTCTCTCTAGAGTACGAGTAGGCAAGTACAGCAAAAGAGCTGACTGTAATTATATTCTCACTGGGTAACAATGTAATTTTTTTTCAGGTCAGTCGGGCACGTGATTCTAGGTTTGTCCTGTAAAGGAGGATTGAGAAGTACCGTTTATCACACAGAACCATGGAGTCTTCACAACAAAGGAAAAGGTAGGCTGAAATCTTTGTGTTCTGTTGATTTATGGTTTTTTATTTCTACATTTATCTGCATTAAGCATTGATTGACTGATTCATACTCAGGAAGAGTGGCTGGAGTGATGCTATGTTTAGGATTGGTCTTGTTTTCATGTTTACGTTTGGGAGAGAGAATTGTTATCAAAATATTTACAGTATTGGCCACAATTGATGGGTGAAATGGTGACACTAAGCAAGAAAAAAAAAAAAAATCCCGCACTGGATTTAAAATTATCACTTTGCGCTTCCCCAGTACCTTCTGTCTGCCTGCCTGTCTGTCTCTGGTAACAGAGAAAAACGGCAGTACTATTTGTAAAGGTAATCATATGGTTTCGAGTTCAATTTGGTATTTGCACGAGTGAGTTTTTCAAAAAGCTGAAATTGCACGAGCCTCTTTGGTGAGTGTAATGGCTTTTGGAAAGTACAAATTAATTTCACAATTGAACGAGAAAAAACCGTATGATTACTTATTAATAATACAAACATGAAAAAATTCGCGCAGAAAAAGGGCCGGAAGATGTTTTTTGAAGCCATTTTTTTGCATTTGAGAAAACTTTTTTCAAAGTTTCTGTACAAAATTTTTGTCATTGCTTTACATGATATCATTGGCCAACAAAATTTCTCATTGTCTTTCTGCAAATCATAATCCAGAATTATGATGTGTAATTTGCACTGGTGTTACACTTTTTGTACCAGTGTTATACTTTTTGCACTGGTGTTACACTTGAACTGCACTGCTCCCAGCCAGTCAGAATCAAGTATTTTTTTTTGTGTGTATTATTATGGTCTTAACAAAATGCAGACTGCAGACCAGTTAAAATGCAGACTACAGACTTGTTACAAAACTGATGCAGACTGCAGACCGAGTACAAAATGCGAGTGACTGAGAATAAAGACTGTTTCTCACGTGATTCATGACAATGTCATCTACATGTATGTAACATTAAAAGAGTCTCTATGAACTTTAGCTGCTGATTACAGGAGAATTGCTTATCTGCAGTGCACAGTAGCAAGAAACAAGAAACTGAAAAATTCACCATCTTCATTTACTTATCAAACTGACATCAAGTATTACAGCTTCCCCACTTCCTTGGGACTTGTGGGTGAACTTACTTGATCTTGGGAAGTCCTTTAAGGACGGTGCCTACTTTTGTTAGTGCACACACGTTCTGCACATCAGCAAGCCATGGTTTAGCGTGGGCTAGGGTTGGTGTTGACGCAATCAACTACGCCACCAAGTACACGACTAAAATTAACATTTTCCTACTGTGACCAAATCTATTTTAATGAACCTGTACTTAAACCAGGAACACCAGAATAGCGGCATACATGTATCACTAACCAATAAAAGTTGATGTCTTCAGCTGAAAACCTAGCTGTTATAAATCTGCCAAAAAAATTACACTGAAATTCTACTGTAAACATGTACCTGTAGCTGGATGGCGTAGTGCGCATGCAAAAATGC
>JAHPZR010010770.1:25000-26327 GCA_019787425.1 Platygyra sinensis | reverse complement strand
TTTATTGCTGTTACTTGCAAGCCACTCTGCTAAAGACAAGTGGTACAATGTTACTGTATTCGTCCAATCTACTTTGAAATTCACTTTCCTCATCAAGGTCCCCATCTTTCGTTTTAAAAAAAGCAAAGAGCTCTTTTTGTGGTAATAGTTCTAACGTAGCAACAAGTAGTTCCAACAAACGTCGAACAGTTTTAAAGCTCCCTTTAGTAGTATGAGGATAAAGCCTTTCAAAATAACTGTGGTACAGGTCTCCTAAGGTCTTTGGCAATGTACAAGCATCGCTTAAGTTACGTCTTGAGGGTTCACAATGAAGAAGTACTTCTTTAACAAACAGAAAGTTTCCTTAGCTTATCTTTAACAAAGTAGAGACCATGTTTGAAGTTCTTTTCACTGTGTCGTCTCCAAGCCAAGAAGGACTGGCTTGATAAATTTTTGAGGTTAAAAACAGCTCAATGTCTTCAAGATTTCTTGAGTCTTCTGGATGGATGATTAACTCTTTTATTTTGCTGGAATGGAAAGCAACGTCAGATTGATTTCGCGAAGTCATTATAAACTTCAACCATGGCGGAAACCGTGGAATCTTTACAGATACACAATGCTATGACCTGTTTCGCCTTGTGCAAGGCATTTGTCCAAGGCAATTATGACGATATATACCAATTTTCTTTTGATTCATTTTTTAAATTCCTCAGATGCATGGGTCAAAATTGTTTGTTCAAGGCAACCCACTGGATCTTGATTTTGAATACAGTCATAATCAAATGAACGTTGAATGTACGAGCTGTTGAAAACAATATAACCATACTCCGGCAGCCTACGAGCTATCATTTCTGCCAAGTTTCGAACGAATTTTCCCGCCATTTGTGTATTCCGGTCGGAGTACTTGCACAAGTGGTAACCAAGAATGTGAACATGGATCACAGAGCTTGAAGTCCGCGAGCAGATTAGTTGGGACAACAAGGCAGATTTTCCCGAACCTGGATCTCCCATTATTAAGATCCCAAAAACCTCGCTTTTAATTTTAAATGTATCTTCGACTTCTCGGTACAGCCACTGGCGGCCTATGAAATTTTCTGCGCGTGCTGTATTCAAATAGTCTGACATGCTAATATCCTTGGTTTCGAAAGGTACACTAGCGTCCTCTATAGGGAAACCTCGGGGAGATTAGGTGCAAACTTAAATTATGCTTCTATTGTAAACCGTTTTAAGTATTCTCTCTAAGTGACTCTAAAGCCAATAAGTGTCAATTTGTCGTTGCGTAAAGCTAGCTTTACTACTTATTTGGTTGAGTTAAACTACTTCAAATTACGCCTGAAACGTAAATTGA
>JAHPZR010010770.1:0-12500 GCA_019787425.1 Platygyra sinensis | reverse complement strand
AGTTTACTTCTTGATGTAAACTTTCGCCCGAAAATATCTCGTTTTCCGAAAATATGACGTCGATTAACTGCCTCTGCATGGGTCTCCGATGATAACCTTTCAGCTGCAGGTGCAAGCACGTGAGTGAAGCACGTGCACGTGCAGCGGTAAAGCGTCTTGAGCCGACTATACTAGTGGTGGTCAGCAGTTTCCCTCTCAAATTCAAGATGGCGGACGGGGAGTCCACGGCGCGGTGAGTGTAGTGCAACGAATGTGTTAAAAATTGGTGTTCGCGCAAAGGGTGTATTGGCTCCGGTCCATTTATTCTTTTTTGTTTAAAGTAAAACTAATCCGAAATATAAGTCCTTTTATGTTATATTTTTGGACTCCAAAACTGTGGTACTGCGGTAGCAGCATTCGAAAACACATATTTAATAACTTTAATAATTAATAAGTGGCTTCCAGCTTTCTCTATGGAAAACGGCCGGAAAATGTGCACAGTCATGGTACTTCCTTCTTGTCTGAAGGCTAATGACAACGACTTAATGTTGTCTGCATGCTTACGACATTGTTGGGGCTGTTCTCTCTCTCTAGAGTCCGAGTAGGCAAGTACAGCAAAAGAGCTGACTGTAATTATACTCTCACTGAGTTACAATGTAATGTTTTTTTTTCAGGTCAGTCGGAGCACGTGATTCTAGTTTTGTCCTGTAAAGGAGGATTTGGTAAAAGTACTGTTTATCACACAGATACCATGGAGTCTTCACAACAAAGGAAAGAAGGTAGGCTGAAATCTTTGTGTTCTGTTGACTTATGGTTTACATTTCTACATTTACCTGCATTAAGTCATTGATTGACTTGATTCATACTCAGAAAGAGTGGTTGGGGGGAAGTCTTATCAGACAATTTCCTATGTTTAGGATTGGTCATGTTTTCATGTTTTAAGTTTGGAAGAGAGAATTGTTATCAAAATATTTACAGTATTGGCCACAATTGATGGGTGAAATGGTGACACTTAGCAAATTGGATTGGATGTCAATATACGGTATCAGGTGACAATAATCAAATCTTTTCTTATCCCTAAGAACATTTACATTTGCTCGATCCTTCCAACTCCCAAGGAATTACTAAAAGAATTGAATAAAATACTGTTTAAATTTCTCTGGAAAGGTGTAGATAAGGTAACAAGAGCTTCAGTTATAAACGAATACAAAGAGGGAGGACTAGGAATGGTTGATCTCGAGTGCATGGTTAAATCATTGAGATTAGCTTGGTCAAAAGTATCTTCAGTGGAACTAATAGAACTTGGAAAAGCTACCTACAACACATACTGAGCTCCGTTGGGAGATTGCTCTTTTTTAACTGCAACTACAATATCTCGGATTACACAATTCCTTCTCAATTTTATCAGGAACTTTTGTTATGGTGGTCGCAATTTCGTGAAACGTTTGCCACTGAAGAAGATTGGAAAACGATAATCTGGAATAACAAAGAAATAAAAGTAGAAAACAAGCCGGTTTATTATGAAACATTATGTTAAGGCGAGAGTCATCTGCATTCAGGATCTTTTATTTAGTCTGAACAGTACTGATTCTTATAATCAACTGTCTAAAAAAATATGCAAAACAAATATTTTAGAATAGGCTGGCTGACGCAAATATTTTAGAATAGGCTGGCTGACGCAGGTCCATTCCATTATCGTTAAGAAGTTATGACAGGTATTCTTCCATAAACTCACCAACATTTGTGGTGGGTGACAATAATTTTGATGTTACGAAAGGGAAATCAAAAGATTACTACAACCTACACATCAGAGAAAAAGCTAAGCCGCCCAATGTTAATCAAAAATTACAACGTAACTTTCATTTTAATAGCGACAAACTGAAGCAAATATTTAAGCTGCCACACTC
The DNA here is from genome assembly GCA_019787425.1 of Platygyra sinensis. Classification (NCBI taxonomy): domain Eukaryota; kingdom Metazoa; phylum Cnidaria; class Anthozoa; order Scleractinia; family Merulinidae; genus Platygyra; species Platygyra sinensis. Next base: position 10,614 of record JAHPZR010010770.1, on the reverse strand, counting down.
TATTGTTGTCGAATCGTATGTTAAAGCCTCCCAGTACAAAGTAATTAACTCAATTCTTTACACAAATACGAAGTTGTATAAAATAGGTTTTAGAACAAATGATTTATGTACTTTCTGTGACAATCAACCTGAATCATTAACCCATTTGTTCTACCACTGCTCACGCTCTAAACAGTTTTGGAGTGAATTTGAACTATATTGGTGCCTTATTTCGAATCAACGAATTTGTCTCTGCTTGGAAAATGTGCTCTTTGGAATCTTGACGGGAACTGCTTGCCCTTTACTTCAATTGCTGAACTATTTTATAATTATTGGAAAACTGTATTTGTGGGACTGCAGGAGCAAACAAATCCTTCCAAACATTTATGGATTTAGAGCCAAGATCATCGCTAAATATGAAACAGAGGAAAAAATCAGCAACAAAGAATTCTTTAAAAGAAAGTGGATACTGACACCTTATTTACGTTAACTGTATTAACTCCGTATTATTTCATTGTCCTGTTGTATTTTTTTATTTTCTTTTAGCCCTGTTACAATTTGATAATTAATTTTGCTTTACTCTGTTAATGACTCTCTTGTCAATTTTTTTGTTTTTGTAAATTATGTAATTATTTAATGTGATTATCAATAAACATATTAAAAAAAAAAAAAAAAAAAAACCCGCACTGGATTTAAAATGTTCACTTTGCCTTCCCCCAGTGCCTTCTGTCTGCCTGCCTGTCTGTCCTGTCTCTGGTAACAGAGAAAAACGACAGTACTATTTGTAAAGGTAATCATATGGTTTCGAGTTCAATTTGGAATTTGCACGAGTGAGTGTTTCAAAAAGCTGAAATTGCATGAGCCCCTTCGGTGAGTGTAATGGCTTTTTGGAAAAAAATCACAAGTACAAATTAATTTCAAAATGAATGAGAACAAGCGCATGATAGCTTATTAATAATACAAACATGAAAATATTCGCGCCGAAAAAGGGCCAGAAGATGTTTTTGAAGCCATTTTTTTTGCATTCAAGAAAACTTTTTTCAAAGTTTCTGTACAATTTAATTTTTGTCATTGCTTTACATAATATCATTGGCCAACAAAATTTCTCGTTGTCTTTCTGCAAATCATAATCCAGAATTATGATGTGTAATTTGCACTGGTGTTACACTTTTTGTACCGGTGTTATACTTTTTGCACTGGTGTTACACTTGAACTGCACTGCTCCCAGCCAGTCAGAATCAAGTATTTTTTTTATGTGTATTATTATGGTCTTTACAAAATGCAGACTGCAGACCAGTTAAAATGCAGACTACAGACTTGTTACAAAACTGATGCAGACTGCAGACCGAGTACAAAATGCAGACTGAGAATAAAGACTGTTTCTCACGTGATTCATGACAATGTCATCGACATGTACATGTATGTAACAGCAAAAGAGTCGCTGTGAACTTTAATGGCTGATTACAGGAGAATTCTTTATCTGTAGTGCACAGTAGCAAGAAACAAGAAACTGAACAATTCACCATCTTCATTTACTTATCAAACTGACATCAAGTACATGTGTTACAGCTTCCCCACTTCCTTGGGACTTTTGTGGGTGAACTTACTTGATCTTGGGAAGTCCTTTAAGAACGGTGCCTTCTTTTGTTAGTGCACACACGTTCTGCGCATCATGCAAGCCATGGTTTAAGCGCGCTAGGGTTGGTGTTGACGCAATCAACTACGCCACCAAGTACACGACTAATAAAAATTAAAATTTTCCTGCTGTGACCAAATCTATTTTGATGAAACTGTACTTAAACCAGGAACACCAGAATAGTGGCATATCGCTAACCAATAAATGTTGACATCTTCAGCTAAAAACCTAGCTGTTATAAATCTGTCAAAAAATTACACTGAAATCCTACTGTAAACATGTACCTGTAGCTGGATGGCGTAGTGCGCGTGCAAAAATGCAAATGTCTTACTTACTGGGGAGGAGACAGGAAAAAATGTAGCGGGCACCGTAAAAGTTTTCAAAAAAGGTCAATAACTGTGGTTGCCCCTACATTTCATGTCGCGAAAAGGAAGTGACAAGCCCATTCAACATGTGATTAGTTTCTGGTTGTGAGCAAAAGGTATTTAGACTGTATTTCAGCTGAACCAGAGGAAGGCTGTCAGAGACGCTAAAAGTGCTTTTGCAACGATTTTGGTATTAAAAACGTACCAAAAATGATTTTAATGTTACCATTTGCAGTGTAGTTTAAAGTTCTTTTAAAATGTATTTGCCTTTCTGTATGTAAAAGCGAATTCTAAGGAAATATGTGAGAAAATATCCTTTCCCTCTTTTTTCAGGAAAATGCTGATGTCAGCATTTTGTTGAGATTCAAGGCTAATTATCTCGAAAAAATGTGTGGCTTCCCCTATTTTTCTTTGTGGATTCCAATAGCCCTTGCAAGATCTACTTTTTCCGCATGGTCCTAACCTGGCACAAAAATGTGTTACTACTTTAAGTAGGCACCGTCCTTAATTCACAAAATTTATATCATTTGCAGTATAAGTGTTCCAGGGGCCCGTTTCTTGAAAGCCCCTGAAACTTTTCGGGCCATAAAGCCATTTTTAGATTGTCTGTATCTGAAAATGGAGAAGTTTATGTGCCTAAAATTCCTGTGTGAATGGAACCTCTGTTTATATCAAGAATATGTAATAAAACAGCTCTGTAAATGTAAGGATTTTGCTATGGTTTTCCAGGCCCAAAAAGTGAGAAATGGGCCTCAGACCTGTGTATCTAAATTATCATTAGTTTTCATAAACATACTTCACTTTCTAATTTTTTTTAGAAGATCAGCTGATACAGTATGCTATTGACATCAAAGCTTACCTATGTTCTTTGCCGAAGGTATTTAAAAGTATTTTCTAAAGATCACTTGAACCTTTCTTTTTAGTTGGGTTCCCGAGTTTATGCAGACAAGGACCATGCGATGACTGGCTGTTATGTCAGTTGGTTTCTTGTTAAATAACAGACTACAGTGTAGAGATGATGCCGTTGTGTGGAGAGGACTTAAGAAAAATGGACGTATTTATTCCTTTATTTTCTTTACTTATATTTTTTGACTTACTTGATTTGTTCCAGCTTGTTAATCAAAGCTAGATCTGAGTGTCTCATCATTAGTGAGACTCTACTGAAATCAATTAAAGCTGTCAGCTACTGTACATGTTCTATGCCACCACATATTGAATCATTTTTTGAAATGCACAAAATTACCTTTGTTAGTTTAAAATGTAGGAAACCTTAAAAAATGTTTTTCTAACTAAAGGTAGCTATGATATTAGCTTTGCTTATAGTGAGCAAACAATACTTAATTTCTTCTTCTGGGAGCAGTATTATGTCTAGTTGATACACTGTATAAGGACATTTTTTTGTCACTCTGACACCACAGCTGGTCACCACTGGATCTACAGTGTCACAATTTGCACAAAATCATGCAAATTCTTTTGGAAACAATGTTAGCTTTTCTGAGCTTTTAAATGAATAAGAAAATGTTTGAAAATCAGCAAAGTGTTTTACTATAAATATTGCTAATTTTAAAAACAACTTCGTTCCAGGCCAGTGCACCATACAGCACTGTACTTGTTCGGGAGAAAATACCAAGCAACGTTATTGTGTTTAAAGACACTAGGAATAGCAAAAAGTTCCGGCGGACAATTACATAACATACAATTTATTTATTTGCAAGGTGTGATAGTTTGGCTTATATACTATAAGAGTTAGCATATTTACGATAGTTTAGTTGTTTTGAGAGATTATGAAGATTACGTTTTGGGAAACTAAAAGTTAACATGTTCTGCAAAACAATACTATCTGCAATGTGCTTTTATTGACGATTTTTTATGTGGAGCAAATTCTCTAGAGTGTTGCAAACATTTCAAGAAGTTCCTGCAGACTTCCTTGAGATCTTACATGTATGTAACAGTTACTGATCTTTGTACTGTATTTGTAGGTCAGAGACTTGACTTGCAATGCCTCTCATTATATAGGAGGAGAAATTGAGTACCAACAAGTTGTTGGGCAACCTGAAGTGCAAAAATACAGGGATAGAATAGGGAGTATCCAGCAATAGGCCAGCTCCCCATCAAGGACATTAACTCATTTAAGGGAGAGGTAACAATATTCCATACTAAGAGACTGGAACTGAACTCCCTTGATTGGGGCATATCCTCTTTATTGTTAAAGTGTCTATACCGCCAAAAAGTTATTTTAGGTTTTCATCATCTCTATAACATCTAAATATGTCTTCAAACCCAAAAAAGTGAATTCCGATGCTTTTTGCCATAAAATCAAGCTTTAAATTTCCCGCCTTGGCCACGCTTAATGAAGATGACCGCGTAATGGTAGATTGGTGACGAATGACGTCACTTCAGGAATATCTCGAAGCTTTATGCTTTTATTTTGCTTGCTTGACGACCGTATTGTTTCGCAAACTTGAATTTGTTTGTTTTTTGGCAAGGAAAACTCCTCACCACTACTGAAACAACAATTACCTAAACTAGAAGGATCTCGTGATTCCTGACTTGACGTCACGACCCATTCAGAAACCCAGACTCCTTTCTGCACTGACTCACGGTCAACTTCATTGGGCGTGGCTGAAGCGGGAACTTTAAGTGATATCTTAGGGCGTTAAAATCTCAGAATCCAATTTTTTTTCTTAGAATACCTTTTTACACAGTATAGAGCTAACCATAACTATAAAAACCCTGTTGGCAGTATAGACACTTTAACTGTGGTGATAGTACAATAGTGAACATTCTTTGTGCAGTACACAGTGTAATCCTATCATTATTGCTTTATTCTTAGATTGGTTTTCTTCAATCCTGGGACATCTGATGAGCAAATTACAGTATTAGAAAATCTGTGGCATTACAATCCAGATGAAGCAATTCCTGTCACTACTCCTCAGGTATGCATGAATTATTTATAGTAAACTTTCTATAATAATTGCTGTCAATTATTAAGCCATAAGGTATTTAGATTTCAGAAAGTTCTTGTTTGATTAATTTTTTTTTTTAATTATCCTGAATAATACATTGTCACTACATTTTATTCTAGCACTAGTAACTATTATTAATTAAGAAAGGCCAACCCTGCTTGTGACCATTTAGCCTTTTCAAAGTCAATCACTACAGGTGGAATTGACCCAAGACAGTTTTGAAAATTAACCTTCTTTTTTCGCTTTGTTCTTAAAGAAAAATATAACCACATGTTCCTTGACATAATATATTGAATTCTCTCAATCTTCAGTAACAGAAACAGTTTAATTTGCAGGAAATATGCCAGTGAGAATGAACTGTGTAATACTTAGCTTTTTGATAGAGTTTTGAATAACATGTCTGTTGTTCCTTAGTGTGTTGCTTAGCAGAAGCTTATCACTTAAGTGATAAGCTTCTGTCCTTAGTGTGTGGCAGTGTCTGATGTCAGAAGAGAACTACATGTAGCGTTCTGCAAAAAAACTAAAGTTCTAATCCTGGGCAAGTTGTAGTTTACTTACTTTCTTATTTAGTTGGAGGATAACTTCCCTGGGCTTTTAGCCACTGGGCAAGTGAGAATGAAAAGGAACTTACCTGGTAGCAAACTCTACTTGTCCCGAACAACTGGACAGCATCTCTTTCAGTCCTGCTGTAGTCATGAAGGGAGATAGAAAAAAATATGACTTCACCCCTCTATAATGCTTTTGCCACCAAGCATCATTGCATTGTTGGGGGAGCAACCATGCACTACAGCCTCCTTCACAAAGTTCTTATTAAAGCAAGAAAGTGTGATTACTGAAAAACACCTACTATTGGGAAAACCTTTGTTTGAATTTTTCTTCGATACATAGTTACACAGTATGTGTGACTTCATGACTTGTTTTGTCTGTGACCTCTTCAGTTGGTTGCCAGTAAAGATTTGAATTTGGGTTGACTTCATGTAACCATGCACAAAAAATATAACTTGATACAGAATAATAACAACTGACAATAATATAATCAAATGGACTACCCCAAAAATAGAATAAAAATAGTAAGTAAATAAATATTCCACTTATGGGTTGTCTAATGGATTACTAGCCTGCAGAACAGGCGTGATGTTTTGCGTATTTTAGGCGAACAGTTTCGAAAGCGAGGCGAGCGCGAAGTGGGAGTCGCGCGCGATAGGATTAGCGCCAAAAAATTACGCTGTGATTGGCTGGTGATTTAGGGTGTACCGGGGACGGAAAAAGCTCTGCGTACAGACTTTTTCACGCTGTTCCCCTCGCGCGCGACTCGCGTTTTGCCCTCGCCTCGTTTTAGCTTCTGTTCTCCTAAAATACGAAAAATACTCCTGTTTTGTAGCCTAATGGTTACTCATGTCCGTGAAAGTTGTGCAAATGTTTGTTGCCGTAGCCATTTTGGGAACTCTCGCTCGAGCGCAATCTCGTTTCCAAAGCCTCGTTCCCCTTGACCAGCGGTCGGAAAACGAGAGTTCTAGGAGCAACCATTTTAAAATAACGAAGGAAATAACCGAGTTCTGCCCATCCGGTTTTACGCGGTCTGCATATACGGCGCATGCGTGAAATGGCTGCTCCCAGAGCTCTCGATTCCTGCCGCAGGCCAGAATGATCGTGGGCTCTGGGGACGAGCTCGAGCGCGGGAAACCTGGCGCTTGCGCAGTGTAACTTCGCGTCTTACGTAAGCCGTAAACAAGCCGCGATACCATTTATACTCAAAACCCTCGTCTTACACATGCCGCGGCTTATGTTATCCGCAGCTTGTTTAAGAAGACGTGGACTGGTTTAAATGCACCGTTTATACGGCATGTTCGCGTCTTATGTAAGCCGTAGCTTGTATAATCAGCTACTTATTTTTCTCGTATAAATGGCCCTAATATTAATTTCCGCCTTAAAGATCTCAAACCTTCCAATTGTTCATTTCAAAAGACATGTGTTATAGCACTGAAAGATAACTGTCTCCCCATATAGTGGCTAAAACCATTACTATACTTTTAATTTTAACAGCGCTGCTGGGACGAGAAGAACAAACGAGAGTTAAGGTGGCTCAAAACAGTTTCCAGCACTTAGTTTCTTTGGGTCGTTATAACCACTCTTTATCATTTAATGCTGCAATCATGATATCAAAAAACTGCCCAACTATTGGCGAACACGTTGTTGTCCTTTTCATAACATAATAGGTTACCATAGCAACAGTATGACCTGCTAAACACACCCTTTATTACAGTTTTAGGGGCTTATAATTCAAAAAACGGGACGGTGAAATTTTTTTATATTATCAACATTTGATAAGCATGATTAGGCCCAACTTTTGGCAAAGTTTAAAAGATTCTGTAGGTGGCGTTCAGAGCCACCTTAAATTTTCGAAAATTAATGCTGCCCAAAACACTAATTTCTGTCGCGTGAAAGGAATAGGAGTATCTCTACTTCTCCTATGGAAAAACAGTATTTGATCAGATAACTTGATGGTTTTAAAGTGCATATGACATGAAAAATAATTTGTGCTTATTTGAAAGGCCTTTCAAAATACAGAAGAATGGCGTTTTTCTTTTTGAAATATCTTTTTTCATTTTAGAGATATTGACGTTTTTCTATTATGCAAATTAGATCAGTGATGACATCATATTGTTTGCAACTAAAAATGGTAAAATACTGAATAAACAATATCTCAAGAAATATTAAAGCAGTGTTCTTGAAACTTGGCACCATAAAAGTGCATCACAAAAGAAACAAAATGACACCCTTAAAGCTGTTGCCATAGCAACTCTTTTGGCTCCAGTCTCTTTCTGTCCAAAAAACAAATATCCCCATTTGCAACCCCTGAAGTGAGACAAAGGTTGCTACTTGGAACAGACACAGTTCCCATATTGTCTGATCTAATTTGCATAATAAAAAACCTCAATATCTCTAAAACGAAAAAAGATGTTTCAAAAAGAAAAACACCATTCTTCTGTATTTTGAAAGGCCTTTCAAATAAGCAGAAAATATATTTTTTTTTTATGTCATATGCACTTTAAGTGTAATTATAATTTGAACTGGATCCGAAATGCTCACCAAAGAAGGTGTTTATTTTTCCTGAAAATTTGTGAATCAAACCGTATGACATGCCTGTTTACATTGCCATATTGTACCATCCATTTATTGTCTTTTTCTTTTTTAGGAACACCTTCTTTGGATTCTTAACCATTGCCACAAACGAACTGCTCTAGAAAGTTTACTGTCTCCTGATAGACTTTACAAACCTTTCAATGTAGACCACTTCACTCTCGACTTATCAAAACTTGCGGCAACTTGACACTGGAGAACACACGGTTTCTTGGGATACACTTTATCACAAGACTGTCCGCGCAGTGCAATCTGTGAAACACTAACTCGACCTTATTGATGTCATATTGGTAAAGAACAAACGTCATGAAGTTTGAGTGTATATATTGACCAAATAAGATAAATGCTATATTTTTAGGGGGGGGGGGCAAAACAAATTTAGGGAGCGAAGCGAGCCGCGAAAGTAAGAATTCTGCGAGCGAAGCGGATGGGGAGGGGGAACAGGCGTGCCCGTAGACATTGTTTTTGATGCGCCGTTCCGCCCCTTGGTGATTAACCTGTCACAAATCAGTCAAGAAGGTAATCAGACCTGTCTTGTAGGCAGTCACGTCTCACTCGATACGCGATGATAAATCAGTAATATTTGATCAGGAGCCATAATCAGGGAGCCATAGTCAGGGACGGAGACCGTAAGCGCGCGCCATTTCTAGTATTAGGGTTGGCCCCATGATATGGGACAATTTTTCTATTTTTAGAACAAATTGCACCATCCCCTGCGGCACACGCGCGTACATCGTTGCGAGGATTTTCGCGGATGTCGCGCAGGAGAAATGGCGTCCGAAATTCACCAAATCGTGGATGATTTTATGCTTTTGGTCCACATCTCAACGCCTTTATGGCTGTTGGAATTTTGCCTAAATATTTTCGCCGTAAGTTGCTCCAGTTTGAGTGTAGAAAGTGCCGAATTAAGGTATGTCCCGCTTTATATCGCTGATCAAGTTGAGTTCCGCTGCTCCCTTTACAAGAACTTCACATTACTCCAATCTATATTTCACATATGAAGAAGATTGACAGCTTTTCCATGACACAGGAAAAGAAACTAGTTGGATATGTTTGGATATAGCAGCGTCTAGACCCAATAAGTGACAATAGGTTTATGTCCGTAGATGCTGCTTAGTTTTGTTTGCGTAAAAATCCAATAAATTGTCTGCCGGTTGTCGATGACTAAGAGCGCCCGCCGGTGCGTGTTTTGCAAAGCTAGTAAAACATGACAAATTGAACTACACACTTTGGTGTGAAAACGTACATCGAACTCACATAATATCTCTAGTTTTTGAATATGTTTAAGGCTGATTAACGTCTGAGAACATATTAAAAGCTTGGCTGAAAATATGTGAATACAGCAGAAATAATCAGAAAAGTTACGATGGCGCTTTTAATCAACTCGAATAAAGATTCCGATTGAGTCAGAACTCCTTGTCTATTTTATTTTCGCAGTGTAAAGTTTCACTATGTGAAAGAAACACACATGATGTTAGTAGCCTTTTGGTGAACGTTGGTGAAAATTGTTGTAGTATCTCAGCACAAAAGACAACGAAACAAAATTTTTTCACGATTTGTTGGCAATCTGAAAACAACGACTCGGACTTGAAAGTGCACGCGCTGCACTATGCAAGTGAACAACTCTTTCCTGGTCAAACGGCTCATGATAGCCGATGATAGTCGATGAAAGCCAAGTTGAGCGCGCGCTTCAGTTTGACCACCAACTATCATGCACTATCATTGACTATCATCAACTATCATTCAGTTTGAGCTTGTTCAAATTCTTCATGATAGTCCATGCTAGTTTTTCTCGTTTGACCACGCGCATGATAGTTCATGATAGTTTTTTGATCAGCTGTTTTGGTAATCACTGGCCGGGTAGCGGTCAGAAAACATGCTGCCGCCCTCTTTCGTCGCAAAAAATTCATACTTTTACAAGTTTGTCTTACAAGACGCCATTTAGCATTCACATTTTTACGCGGAAAGAGCTTGGAACTCGCTGCTCTCGTGACTTTGCTTGCGCGACTGCCGGTGAACTATCGTCAACTATCACGATCTTCTTTGGCCGTTTGACCATGTGAATGATAGTTAACAACTATTCACCTCAGTGTCCGTTGCTAGCGGTGGATATTTACCGAGCCGCGAAGCGGCGAGGTAAATATCCAACGCTAGCCACCGACACTGAGGTGAATAGTTGTTTTAGTATATACTAAAACAGTGAGATAATATACACCACAAAGAATTAATTTGGACGATTTCTTCACTTGTCACGGCCGCAAACGGGACGCCATTTTCTCTTGAGTTGCTCGGGTGTAAATAGCACAGGATATCCGGAGTTTGACGAGCCAATCAGCGCGCGCATTTAACGCTATCCACTGTTTTAGTATATACTAATTGGTGATAATTGATGATAGTTAGGGGAGAATCAACTATCATCGACTATCACGCGCCGTTTGACCAGGGCTTACAGTACGCGTCAGACTTGCCTTTCAAAAACTTTTGCAAACTCGCCAAACGAGCAAAAACAATGAGAAACTATCAAAAA
>JAHPZR010010769.1:0-10581 GCA_019787425.1 Platygyra sinensis | reverse complement strand
AAAGCACACCCTATTTCAGTCCAATGTGTATAAAATTTACAAATGATCCCAGGACCGCAACTGATCCCGGACCGCAAATGATCCCGGACCGAAAATGATCGCCATATTGGACCGCAAATGATCTCGATCAAAAAATAGTAATGGCATGGATTGTGGAATAGGGTGGATTGGGAATGGGCGTACGTGAACACCGATATTTTTATTTAAGCCATCTTATCATTATAACGGCCCACAACTTGTTTTTTAAATACTTTCGACTGAATGTTGTTGCTAACTACGATGTTTTGAAATGCACCACTCAGTCAATCACCAAAACACGGCTTGGCTTACATTTCTTTGCAATAGCCCTTTTCACGGTTAATTTTTCTCATTTGCATTACAATGTAATCCAACGTGGATACGAGGCAATTTCGGGTTAAAACTGAAAAATAGCCCGAAACTGCAAGATAAAGGAGACTCTACTAATTCAGGAACTCAAACCTACCCTAAACGATAATGCCAGCAGCGAAAAGCTTTATCTGTAGTAGTTTGCATCTTTGATATGCATTTTTTTTTCTCAGCTTTTGTTATTGTTACTGTTAATTTGTTACTTATCTTAAATTTAAGCTTTGTTGCTACTTGCATTATTAATGGTCACTTCTGAAGATGTATGTCGAAACATACGAAACGTCAAGTAAAGTTCAATAATTTTGTTTTCCGACATGCGTTTTACTGTCATGTTTGTAACTGCAGTTTGTGTGCTATTTCTTATTAAGCTACAATGGCCAAAGAAAAATAATTTTTTATGACTACTATTGCTACCGGGATTTCGAGAATGTTTACGACTATGCTTATTTCTTAGACTTGTAAGTCAACAGATCGTTTTCACATGACGTGTTTTTATCCTCATCAGGCATAAGAGGCGGTATATTTATATCCGTTTACAATTAGCGTGTTTCGTTTGGAAACTAGAGCATTTTGAAAGTTGCGCAGCACAAGGCAACGATCGATTTTGTTAAAAAATATATCCTTATCTTATGATTTTGAGCCTTTTTAGAAGTTAGAGCATTAGGAAAAGTGCTCATGTAAATGCTTGTTTGTTTAGTACTGACAACCAGACGCCCAAATAGCCAAAGTAAGGTCCAGATTTACGCTTATCCGGCCGCCATGTTGATGTACACAGGTGTCCACGAACATGGCCCTGTAAATGTCTGGGAAAAATTTACGACGAAGTTTGGGTAGACGCACAGGCCCAAAACTTGGAGAAGTGTTTTACATTGATAGTTTTCTTCTATAAAATACATCACATTTTCTTAGCTTTTTCCGTTGGCTGGTTTTCGATTTTTTTATTTATTTATTTTTTTTATTGCGTGACAGTGAAAACGATCTATACCCTTCGAAGAACAGAGCAGCAACTTTGGAATATTTTTTTAAATGTTATAACATGTTTTTTTTTTTAGTTTTTATGTGTTCTTCACCTTCCTCGGACATAAATCCATGCCATTCCTAATTTTTGGATCGGGATGATTTGGGGTCCAATATGGCGATCATTTCCGGTCCGGGATCATATGCGGTCCAATTTGGGGATCATTTGCGGTCTCGGGATCATTTGCGGACCCGTACAATACCCTTTGCGGCCACCCATACCTCTGATAGCCCATATAGCGGAGTAATCTCAACCCCCTTCCGAGCCCAGAACACATAAATGCACAGTTTCTCTGCCGGGAAATTTCCGCGCCATATTTTACAGGTCACGTCTGGATCCTTTTGGCTTTAAAATATATATTTTTTGCTTTGAACTTCTCATTGAATCTTTCTATTTATTATTCTTTTTAACCATTTTTGGCAATGCGTGACAAAAATCCCTTCAAGTGACTATTGCGTGACAGACAAATTAGATTCGGACGCTAAAATTACCATTTCAGCATGCAACATGCGCAAGGATTGGAACAGCACTTGAGTGTTTCGTTTTAACAAGCAAGGGACTGACGCTGGAAGGCTTCACTACTTTTATGGATTGTTGTTTAAGAACAAGGGCTAGCAATGAGGTTAAGAATAGGGTGGATTATCTTGGAGGCATTGATTGAATGTCAGTAAGGAGGATGAACTTTGTCGAACTCCACTCATCGCAATGGTTATCGTGTAGGATTCTGAATACGCCAGTACTAATACTTGAATGTAATTACAGAAGGTGAGCTAAACATGACTTTTCTACCATAGTTAAGTCCAAATACCGAGGAAATCAAATTCAAGAAGACATTTTCAGGTTCCTTTTGATTATCTGGTCACAGGCACTTGCCTATTGTTTTCGTTTTCTAGCAGGTTAGTGCTGTGATTATCACGATTTTGACAGCGTTAGTACTCAGCACTGATGTAAAGCCCGAAAATAATTTTTATACCAGCTTTTACACTGACATTTTGTCTTTCGAAACGTCACAATCTTAGGTGTTTTGGTGTTTTACCGGGTAGCGAATTTGCCGATTGAAAAAGTGTGCATAATTAAGAATTTTTAGGAAGTGAATTTTGGTGATTTTAAGCGGCTCGTCGTCGCCTTGAAAATTAACCAACAGAAGTATAATTGGCCTCAAAAGACTTGTAAACTCCTCAAAAATAAATTTCCAGGCTCAAACTGGAGTATTATTTTGATGGCGATTAACCAGAGCGAAGTTTATGATAAGGTATTCGTCACTGAATTTTGCGTGTTTTTGACCAGATGTGGGACCACAACGGATTTTTGATTTTTTAGCGGGTTTAAAAAAATATTTCAAGAAAAAAATCACACCACGTTTCTAGGCTTACCATAGGCTATCTCTGGGAAGAACATGAAAAATTTTGATTTTTCATCATGTGCCACGACTGGCTCGGTCCTAGTGGACATTCCCTCTTAAGCGTTGTAAAACGTCAAGTTCTTCTAGTGTCTTATATCTGATGAAAGTAAAACTTCAGAGAGATTGTTAATTTACAATTTTGGAAAATAATGGCGTCACATGAAAGCGGGAAAAAGGATTACTGATTCGATCGGAAACGGAATGTTTCTATGTCTAAATTTTCCTCTGGATATTGGTGTTGTAGACATAAGAAAGAAAATGTTGGGCTCAGTGTTATGTCATTTTTAGTTATAAGTTTACTATTTTCATTTTTATTTATATATTTTTATATATGTATCATTATTCTTATTATTATTATTATTTATTTTATAGCCCGCCGTCCGCCATCCGCCGTCCGCCGTCCGCTTCCACACTTTACAGAGTCCCCCGCAGGCGAGTGTTTTCTTCATTTCTCGAGTGTTCTCAAATGACCGGAGTGTTTTATCACAGTGTAATACACGGCTTAGGCTTCTTCATTTGCTTTAAAATATAGATTTTGCGCGCGCAAAACAATTAAACACGCTTTTACTATGTTTTATACTCTGATAAAACATGGGTTTTGGACCAATCAGAGCGCGCGCAGGGTCTTATCTATATTTTAACAAGACGCCAAAAGGCGATTCCGTGGGATGCTTGGGCTAGGGAGCGTAGCATTCGAATGAGTTAATTGCCACGCCGGATTAATCAGTTAGATCGGCCATAAAAATCACTGAAGAAAGTGTTCAGGAAATTGTCACTGTGCTTGTAGTGGAAAATAGAATAGCGTAGGTCGGCGGAAAATTACTGGCAGAAGTAATATTGCAATTTGAAAAATGGAATTTGTTTTGAGGCTAGATCTGTTTCCGGCGTTGTGATCGCGAGAACTGCAGAGAATCTTAAGACATGAATGGTAACGCAACGTTTTACTAATTTGAAGACTAAAATATTGCCGTCAAAATATTGCCGTCAATGAACGTAACGAATCTACCAAAACATTAACAAAAAATACTTATTGTCTGTTATACAATTAGAAGTTCTTTTGTACGAGAAAAGAACTGAAGTAGGCTCATCACTTGTGTGAGACAAAAACGTAACGCACCGTAACGCAACTGGTATAGATAATGTGTTCTTGTTTATTCCCGTTCTTGTTTACTCAAGATAGCGAAAGGATTAAAGTTTCCATCCATCAGAGGCATACGGAATTCTCCTTAACACATACTTCCCTTTTTATTTTTAAATGTTAACAGTGGAACACTGGAAATAAATAACATCGAATGAAATAAACCTTTTCGCAAACATTATTTACATGTGCGTTCTGGTAAACAGGTAAGCTCAATGTCAGCAAGAATCCTTGGGCAAGAATACACAAAACTTTACACATCACGTAGCATGATTCTAGACTCACGGATTCAACTGGGAAAATTTCGATAGAGTAAAACTCGCGAGGCTTAAATATGCAAACCAACAAATATTTGAGCCAATTTTTGAATTGGTTGGTGTCGATATTTTCCGTGATGGGCTTCTTGATTTGTGAATACACTGATGCAATGAATATCGTGTTTCAAAGTTGCTTAAAAACATCTTGTTAATGTTGAGACTACGCAGTTAGGGACGTCGGCCGGATGAACACGCAGGTTTGGTGCCTGAACTCGTTGGTTCGTTTGGCAGGCTCAGTGAACCGTGAATTCGATGCCGGTGCGAAACACGGAACAGATGATGTTCAATTCAAAACACAGTGTCGAAATGCCTTCTAAAATGTCTTATCTTCTGTTCATTTTTATTTCCTCTCCTTGCCAGAATTGCAGAATCGCGAAATGTTACTTGCCTGAATCGCAGAAATTATGCTTGGAAATTACAGTCCTTGCGAGACTGATCGCAGATTGTTTGGAAATAAAAATAGTTTCAGCTGTCAATCAAATTTGCCGTTTTGCGTCGACTATGAAAAAGAAATTCACCCGAAAACTTACCGTGGCCTGCCACAGGCATCCCGCGGAATTAAGGATAACATGAAACACTTTAGGATAAACACGAGCGATATAAAATAAATAGAACGACGTTTCGATGACTCCATGTCATCATTATCGAGTTCGAATTACATGATAGAATTGATTGTATATATAGTAGTAGTAGTGTGAAAATATGTAAGGAATTGAAAAAGGTTATCAAATGTTATGTAAAAAGTTTGGCGCGAACAGAATCCGATTGCGTGTTAAGTTTTGGTTTTATGTTCCTGATGAACAGCATCTCGTAGATTAAACAGTCAAACTTTGTGCAGCATTTCTTTAGGACTGTAAACTGGTCTTGTAGATTAGTCGGTTGCAGCCTGCGTTCTTCTTGCAAGTGTTTACCAATAGCAGAATGTTTATGTTCGGCGATGCGTTGAAAGAGGTGTCGGGATGTGTATCCGACATAATCTGTATCACACAGATCACATGATAATTTGTAGACAACGCAATGTTGGTTAATTAGGGGAGGTTTGACCTCCACACCTTTGATGTCATCAATGATCTTTCTACTAGTAAACACTGGGCGCAAATCACTTCCAATTTTCTTGCTGAGTTCGCTGAGATCTTTTCGTACAGCGTCGGCCGACCTCTGATCTTTGAATGGCAAGACAATTCTAATGGGTTGATCTAGTGGGAATTGGTGCTGTGGTTCGGCTTGATCTTGTGAACGGACGAAACGGTTGATGGTCGATTCAATAAGTCGCGGAGGATACTTCAATTTCAGGAACATTGACCTCAAGTTGTTACATTCATCGGCAAAAAGATCCGGAGAAGATGAAAGACAATGTGCGCGAATTAACATTGTTTTCAAGAGTGATTGTTTGTACTTATTGTCAACGTGACTTTGATAGTGTAGTAAGAGGCCTTTGTTGGTTGTTTTTCTGTGGACGCGTGTTGCTAATTGATTTCCATTCATTTCAATTTCCATTCCAACGAAGGGTAGCTTATTGTTGGTTGTTATTTCCATCGTGAAGGTAATGGAAGGATGGAATTCATTCAATGTTGTCAAAAAGGCTTCAGCAGATGGAATATCGGGAACCATGGCTAAGGTATCGTCCACGTATCTTCTGTAGAAGGAAGGCAATTTGTTTTCGCTTTCCAGCTTCTCTTCAATAGAGCACATGTAAGCATTCGCCATTAGAGGGCCTAAGGGAGAGCCCATGGCAACTCCGTCAATTTGTTCATAGATAACATGAAAATAATAGAAAAACTAAGGAAATATTCAGGGGCACCCAACGAGAAACTTCGATAAAATATCTGTTCGGGAGAGTCTACCCGTTCTAAGACTTTCGGATAATGCATTGCCAAAAAGCTACTGATTTCTTACTAAAACATCACATAAAAGATTCGCAACCAGAGAAATACATGGAAAAACAGTCCCTTAGATTTTCGGAAGGGATATTTTTGAAATTTCTGGCTCTAAAAAAGGTCGCCTAGCATTTTCGGGTAAGAAAAAAGTTCGCAGAGAAGTTCTTCGAAGGTAACGTTCAGCTAGCAAATTCTGAAATGAAGAGTTCATTCCCTAAAATTTTCGGGCACTTCAATCTTTAGCTAAGAAATCCGAACAGATCAAATTTTTCTAGCTGATTAAAACAACTCTTTAAACAGTCTTTAAACATTACAAGGAGCCCAGAAATATCCCTCAGAGGCTTTTTTGCTTAAATTGATCGTCGGGTGCCCCTGAATATTTACCGTTTGCCCTCTGCCGTAAACGTCAGGCTTAAACTCTCTAATATTGGCTCTGTTTTTCTATTCTTTTCATGCTACAAGTTGATGGTTTGTGTGTCTCTTGAAGCAGTCTCAAAGCTTACTAAATCACTGGCGTCGATGTAATTTCCTCAAGCCAATAACAACTTGCGTTACAATTCGCAACTACCGATTTGCCTCGCATCCGCGTCCCAGTCTATTTCAGCGTAATTCAATTAACCGTATCTATATATTTAGCAACTGATTGATCGCTGGAAAACGCACACTTTCACATACTTTAGTCAGTTATTTCGCTTGCTTTGCCGTCCAGGTTTCTTGCATTTTAGATCGGGAGTATTCTAACGTTTAACTACTAGCGCTTAGTAATTTAAATGTTAATCAGATCGTCACGGTCACGATACACATGTGCATTGATTCGGCTTGTGAATCCTTTGTTATTTATAATAACAATAACAATAACAATAATCATAAAAATACAATAACGATAACGATAACGATAACGACAATGATAATGATAATAATAATTTTTGAAAACAGGGTTAGCAAAGATAAGAACTCATTGTACCACTTGGCAATTAAAAAAAAAAATTCGTCCAACGGCCGATAAAAAAGACTATGTCTGAAGCCGGGCAGTAAGTTGATGGTCCCTAGCAGCATTCCCACCAGTTGAAGTTTGAAATGACGCAAATTTTAGAACATTTATTCAGTAACCTGACTTCCGGCGAGGTTTCAAACCCGTATCATTTCAGTCTAGAAATTTTTAACTTGAGTTCGCTGCAGTGATAGAGTGCCTGGTTAAGGCTTATATAGCAACTTATATAGTCAGCAAAACACTACTTTTTTCGCGGTCCGATAAACAACAGGATTTCGCATGGAATAGACAACAAACTGAATGAAACATAGTGCACAACTTGTCACTTTGTCTACACAAAGACTGACCTATGGTTCAATGCCATTAGAGCTCGCTGAAACTGGACCTAGATCCAATTTTCCTGAGTCGAGAAATTCTTTTCAACCGCACTTAAAGTGCCACTAACCCCCAAAAAATTTTTCCTTTTAATAAAATCTACTAGTTTCACTATTTCATCGGCGAAAAAATTATCTCGATTGATAAAATCCTTGCGTTTCTACAGGCGTTTGAACGTGTAATTTCTATGTTCACGACCGCGGAAAGTGGGATCTGGGTCGAGCTACTAGTGACGTCACTTCAGGAACCGAGCTGAAACACTCAAGAGACTTTATACTGAGCTTAGAGGGCTATCAAAACTTTTCTGGGTTATTTGTGATTCATATTTTATCGAAACCGAAAAAGATTTTCACGTGAAAGAACTGTATCATCTACAGCATTACAATTTGGAGTCTAGCTACGATTTGGACGACTGCGAAGTATATTTCTTTTTACTATTTCAAAGTGCGGGTCGCCAGCGGAAATTGCCGCGTTGTAATTTTTGCCAGGATCAGGATCGACAATTTGCCGGTCTATTTCGGTTATAACGGTACAAGTAATAAGAGAAGAGTTAACTTACAGCTCTTAAAGGTTTATAAAGATGTGACACGAAGAGTCGGTAAGTTGGCTTAAAGGAACGTGCAGATTTCGGGGTGTCAAAGCATTTTTAGATTCACACACTAATCATGACTAATTTCCCGCGAAATACGAGTGAAAATGCGATGCAGTCGTGGTCCACTTCTGCCTACTTCGCCAAATCAATGTGTGAAAACAGTTTTAACATGGGAGATAAGCAGAGATGTTGGCAAACAATATCCAAAGGCGAGGTAAATTTTCGCTTCATTACTGTCGCCCGACCGAAGTATATGCATAGTCAATTACTGTCTAATTTTAGTATGCACGAACACAAGCTATACAAATTTGCATATTTCGTACCACTAAATCATGGCAAATCCTTCGTTAGGATATAGAAAAGAGGTTCAGTATAGTATCAGCTAAATGAATACATTTCTACTTCACTGTTATTTTGAATGAAATAATAACCTGGGAGTTCTCTACTTTTTAGTTTGCGTTTCGGTTGACTGACAATCGCATTCTTCTTTCAGCTCGACGAACTCCGTCGGTAGCTCTAGAGTCGAATCTTAATTATTTGATTCACTTTTCTCACATAGTTATAAATGCTTGATCCATTCTAAGTTTGAAATTTAGATATATTTCGTTCCTCAAAGACGAAGCTCAAAGAACGAAACAATTACACGGTCGGATTGCGGCGTCCGGTATGCGTGTGTTTTTATTAAAATCCACAAATACATAGCTAGTCCTCATTCACTAGTTAAGGCTCAACAATCTTAATCGCTTCGTTGTAGGACGCAGATTTCGTTTACTCTTCGTTTAAAAATGTGTCTATTTCGTGTAAAAATAACCGGTACGTTTAGTTTTCATGTGATGGACTCGGAGGATCGATCGCTTGCGCCTGGAATAGTCAGATGGCTTCCTGCTTATCCGAAATTCGCGTCGTATGCAGTACCATGAAAATGTCAAGCTTTCCACTAGAGATAGAGAAAAAAAGCTAAAAAAAAAAAGCTATAGGTTTTTATAGTAGCGACGAACCCGAGTTCGAAGAAATCCTCGACGGCTCCACGACTTTCCCTTCGCACAGATCAGCCCACTTCTTTGGTCTTTTTCTCGTTTCTGGTCGAGTTTCATCAGGATAGAGGTATGGAATGAAGAGGAATACTCTATTCTGTGTATCCTGAATTGCTACAGTCTCCAACGACACATATTCCTTGCATTCTGCAACGATTTTGACACACACTATCGCCTGCTCGCATATATTCTTCTCAGAAAGAAAACATTGTTATTCCCGAAATGACGTCAGAAGCCAACTCGACCCATTCTCCGCTATTCCTCGGTCGTGAACATGGAAATGTGCAAAATTAAAAACTTTGAAAATTCGTAGAAAATTAACAAAAATAGCTACAACGATAATTTTTTTGCAGTGGTGATCAGGAGAAAAAGGAAATTTATATTAGCGAAAAAAATTTTTTCGGGTTAGTGGCACTTTAAACAAGGCATCACATACCTGTCAACACCATGCAGAAATCACACAATCAGACTTTCGCTGCTCTGGTTCAGGCTTACATAGCAACTTCCAGGGTCTTCCAGACATAACTTATCAATGACATCAATGAAATCAATGAGTAATCAATAGGTAATCGATAGGTAATCAGTTGATTAGTCATTGATTATTGCCGATGATCAATGAGTAATCAATGACTAATCGATAGGCCACAAAAGTTTTGGTCATCGATTAGTCATCGATTGCATCGATTAGTCATTGATTGCATTGATTAGTCATTGATTTTTATCTATTAGCTCAGAGGCCAAAAAATCGTAACGTCTACAAATAATCAATAGTCAAGCTGGTTATGTAACTGCTTATGACGGATGTTTGCCTAAGCCGAAGCAGTTTTATTTTTGCTGACAAACAGCCACAAAAAATCTCAATAACCACGTAGTCGATTCTTGCCAGCGTACTTGTTAATTTCATTTTCAGACTGGTTGGTTACTGTTCAATTGTTTTGTTAATAAATAAAGAGTTAGGTAAAGTGAAATACTGCACAATTGAGAATCATATGTATTTGTTATTAGCACTTTGCGTCTCGACATCGTCAACAGGAACTTCCGATACAACAAAAAATGCGTATAACACAGATAAGAGAATCACAAACGAAAACAAATCATTGGTACAAGAAAGCAAGAAAAGTGTCTTTCGTGCGCAGTGTAATAGCCGATGAGTAATCGATGGGTCATCGATGAGTAATCAATTACATCAATGAGTAATCGATGTCATCGATGAGTAATCGATAGGCCACAAAATTTTGGGGCTTCGATTACTCATCGATTACTCACTGATTACCAATTGATGTCATTGATCATCGATTAGTTATGCCTGGCAACCTAAATAGTCAGCAAAACCATACTTTTTTCGTGGCTCGATAAACAACAGGATTTCGCATGGAGTTTTCTACATGGAGTTTTCTTCTGTTACCATTATGTAAATGGCGCCGAATATGGCCGCCTCGTTTGACGCTCC
>JAHPZR010010767.1:75000-102031 GCA_019787425.1 Platygyra sinensis | reverse complement strand
AAGTGGATGTGCGAATTCACCAGAGAGTCTGTAGTAGCGTCGCAGGGCAAGTAAGAATAATTAGCTTTCAATGAATTTAGGAAGACTTCAGCAGATAATTTGAAGATCATTCTCGTTTCTGACGGGTTCTGATGAGAATTCATATTTGAGCATTAACTCTTCGATTGATAATTTGCTCCCAGTGAGAAATGTAGGAAATACTGTGGCCACTGGTTTCGTTGGCTGCAAACAAAAGAAAACTAGCAAGCCGTTGTGTAAACGAGTTCCTGCGGCCATGTTCGATTCGACTATGCATGTCTTGGAATTAATCATGGGAGTTAGGTGTATAAATAAAATCAGCTTCAGCTGAAGTCGATACACTTAAGTTTACTGTCTATTTCAATATCTGTGCAACTGTGTTAGCGACTCGACCAACGGGATTCAAAAAAACTGTTAATAATCTTGACGCCTAAAACTGTGGCGTCAAGCCGTACAAATTTTTCTTACAGTATAAAGTAATTCTAAACAATTGTCGGATTAGTTCATGCGGTTGACCAATGCTTTATTACATTGAAAGAAAAAAAATGGAAGTTCCGCATCTCTTTGCTTCTTCACTGGACGGCAAGCAACACAAAAAGCGTGCAAACTACATGACATGATTACCAATGACCTTAAACGTTCGCGCGAAATTTTTCTAACATTGATTTTTTTCTGAAAATTTTACCATTGAAAGATCATGAGTTAGCGATGTCAGAAATGTAAAAAAAATGGGGGGTCACCGACTTCGTTTTGGAAATAACATGCCCGGAAGAACACCTAAATCTGAGTAAATCGTGCTTCGTTAGCGAAGAAGATCAAAGTGGCTGCAAGTCCCAAAATATTGTAATTAGAGCTTTGAAGGGAAAAGTTCTCTGCCAAATATGGTTTGGATGGACCTATTAAGCAAATTTAGTCAACTTGTGAGGTTCCTTAAAGAATAAGTTCGCATTTAGCGACCATGGTTTCACGCGCCTTGCAGCCGCAAGATGGCAGGATTCCATGTCCCGTGGGCAGAAATATTCAAATTTTTTAAACTTCCCACATTGATTTTTTTTCATTTTTGGATAATGTGTAGATAATTGCAAATAAAATCTGTTTCTGAAAAGAAAAGTAGGGGTCACCGGACGTCCAAGATCGTTAAATCCAATCAAAGCTATAGCAATGGCCATCTGCCCTATCATTGTTCATTTTAGTACTTAGCGCGCGCGCTCGATGTATGACGTGGCATGGCGTGGCATGTGGATTTGCGTGCGCAGTAAGGATGCGCAGAAACAATTAGCGCGAACGTCCTTAAGTGTCCTTGACATGATTAAAAATATCATAATCTGCAGCTAGATGACGTCACAGTCTCTGATTTTTTTTCTTCACCCCCATTATCTTTCATGTTTATTTTTCTTTTTCTGATTTCTACTCATACCTGAGGAAAACCAAATTCAGGTAACATACCTTTTCGATGATTAGCGATTGTTTACATTATTCACCTTAGGTCTTTACAGCATTCCTGGCGTCAAGACAAGTGTGAGAGAGAAAGGCGGTACCTTCAACTCGCAAGTTTTCGATGGCTGACTCCGTTTCAAATGACAACATTGGTCCGACCGAGCTCAGCTATAAAGAGAGAGATACTCCAGAGAGATGTGACACAGTTAGCTTAGCAGCTCATGAAAGTACAGAATCTGCGAGTGGCACACAAAGTCACTGTCGCTAGTCACAGCAGTCCCGCTTTCTTCGTTAACATTGACAACAACACTGATAGAGAAAACAGTACTGCAATCGAACTGAAATGTCCTCACTGTAGTATAGTTTTCAAATCACAAGGTGAAATCGATATTCACATTCGCGAGAAGCACCCAGCCGACGAGATCGCGGAGAGTTCTTCGTGTTCTAGTGACGATGAAGAATCAATCGATGACGAAAGTGATTCCGATTTTGTCCCATCAGGCCCCACCCCTGACCAGGACAATCCTGTAAAAGGTTTCCAATGTTCTTCTTGTGGTACGGGTTTCACCCGCCAAGAGAATTTAAAGCGTCATCTTTTCCGATTTCGTCGTTGTCGTACGCTTGAAAGGTAAGTTTTTAGGTTTATTTATTCTTTGATTCATTAGTCGATTTGTTATTATTTATTTATCTATTATTTATATTATCTATTTATTTTATTATTTATCATTTATTTATTTATTTATTTATTTATTTTTTATCTATTTATTTATTTATTTCACGCCCTCGCTTCTTTCTCCCGTAGCTTGTCAGTTTGTGTACATCTCTTTCTATGACCGTGACGACTAAGAACTGCGAAATTAAATGCAATGAAGCACTATACAAAAAATACTCAGTTTCATGATCTCAGGGCAATTTTTCTTTAACTAACGTTAAGATTTGAGTTGATCGAGGCAATCGGAAAAATGGCAAGTAAGTTTTGTTCTGAGGACACACGAGGGACTCCAAATAAAGCGGAGAGAATAGACCTGGGGACTGAAAAAACATTTTTTAAATGTTGGTTGGGAATTAATGAAGTCTTGTATGAATTTAAATGTTACCAAGTGATTTCATCAGCTGTTGAATCAATCTGTGCTTTAAGTTCTGAAAAACGCTGATCTTTGTACGGTTTTAATTCAATTTGTATTGTCAAAGGTATTCGACCGAAGCTGACCTTTATGTCCACGGAACAAGAGTATATGAGTGCCATTTGTGCGAGAGGGGCTTCACCAAGCAAGACTTTTTGACAAGGCATATTGACCGCATGCATGACAGACCACACCCATGCCGACACGTGCGATCAGAGGTTCTCAACCAAGGAGGATCTCCAGCGACACAAACCAATACATAATGAGCAGAATTGTCCATATTGCAGCCAGGTATTTCCATTGAGAAATGAACTTCTTAAGCACGTGGCACACGCTCATGAGGATGAAGATCTCAGTGAATCTAATGGTAAGTGTTGACCAGAGCTTGCCTGCCGTGTACATGACAGTTCGAGATGGCAATTCAAAAATAAGTCACCAATGTTTCAAAGGTAGTTTGTTTGACCCATTTCATCATGATCAGCTATAGAGTTTGTTACCATTAAAGAAAAGATTAAGCTATTAAGCAGAATACATGTTGTGCCTTTTCATGTGTGCTATTGTGAAATAACACACTTAATAACTAAAAGAATGAAGATTTATTCTTTTGATTTCGGAACGGAGGCGCAGGTTATGTAAGAAGCAAGGGTAGAAAGTTCTTACTACTTTGAGAGGTCAAACAACAGCGTCACAGAAGTTATACTGTCCAGACCGACTAAACGACCAAATATGTTGACATTTTTTATGTTTCTTGGCATTTTGAAAACGCAATCAGAAAAGAGCATAACTGATAGTAGTTATAATTGCAGTGGAATTTGATATAACGAAGAGTCAAGGGCTGGCAAAATATGTTCGCTGTAATGAGGTTTCGTTGTATCGAGAGTCTTCAGTTTACTGGTAATGGGGCGAGAAAATACCGTTCGTTATACCGAGGACTTCGTTAAATAGAAGTTTTTACAATCGAGGTTCTTGTATATAACTAACAATTATTCCACGAGCGTGCGTTGGACATGAGATGGTAGAATAGAGCAAACTATCGAGGCCTGTAGCTTGTTTTTTATTACAAAAAGCCCCTAAAATATATAGAACTAAACTAAAATGAAAATAAAACGCCACAAAAAATCACGCGTACGCATTATGATAAAGGAAGGTAGAGCATGGTATAATTACAGGTTAACTCACTCAGCGAGTGAATTATCGGGATTTACCTGCACGAGTTCACTAACAATGAACGAGAAATTTCAATACCGCACGAGGCCGCCGAGTGCGGTATTGAAAATTTCGAGTTCATTGTTAGTGAACGAGTGCAGGAAAATCCCGATAATTCACGAGCAATGAGTGCGTTAACATTTTTATTACTCAAATTGAATACACTGCAAACAAAAATCGTCAAACTTTGAGTCAGCCGAAGCCATGGTGTAATGACAGTGGTGTATTGAATTTACACCACGGCTATTACACCACGATAATGACGTCAAGGCGGTTGTTTCGTCATAACCCAGTGTCACGTGGTACAAATAAACCAATCAGAAAATCGGAATTCGTACAGTGTATGAAGTTTAACTAATAATAGTTCATAACCCATGATGGGTAAGCCAGTGAAAACTCTTGAACTGCATTATCCATGATCCAGTTTATTTACAGGTTAACGCACTCATTGCTCGTGAGTTATCGGGATTTACCTGCACTCGTTCACTAACAATGAACGAGAAATTTCAATACCGCACGAGGCCGCCGAGTGCGGTATTGAAAATTTCGAGTTCATTGTTAGTGAACGAGTGCAGGTAAATCCCGATAATTCACGAGCAATGAGTGCGTTAACATTTTTATTATTCAAATTGAATACACTGCAAACAAAAATCGTCAAACTTGGAGTCAGTCGAAGCCATGGTGTAATGACAGTGGTGTATAGAATTTACACCACGGCTATTACACCACGATAGTGACGTCAAGGAGGTTGTTTCGTCATAACCCAGTGTCACGTGGCACAAATCAACCAACCAGAGAATCGGAATTCGTACAGTGTATGAAAGTTGAATAATAAAATAATATATATTACAGAGTTAAATTGCTTAGGATTGATGATGATCAAACTGAGATCGAAAACGTTTAGTAATATTTTAACAGCTTTTAGCCTCAATATTTTAATATACGATTTATCGGCGAAATGCACAAAGCCTTCGTACGTTTTCCAGAGAAATAAATTATTTGTTCATTTTTTGGCATGCTTGGAAACTAGTTGAACTGCACTGAAACCTGAACTAAGTGCGTGTTTCCACGCGAAGTAAATTTATGTTATGAACACGTCTACTGCGAATGGGAAACCACTGATATAGACGAGGATTTGCCAGAACCTTTCATGTTTTAATTCCTGTTTGTTTCAACTGTTTGGATATATTACCCACTTTGATAAATATACGGCTAATTTTCATTTCTTCTTTCACTTTAGAGCTTGACGCTATAACGAATGGTCATGTCAGCACTGCTTCCACGTTAAAAAAGAAATACAAAAGAAAGGCAATGACTTGCTGGATTTGCCAAAAGAAGTTATATGGCAATTTTGCCTTGACAAGACACATTCAAGCTCACACAGGCGAGAAGAGCTATCCTTGTGACCACTGTGACAAGTATTTCGCGAATGAACAGGACCAACAAAGCCATCTGAAATATTTGAATCTTGAAAGACGCTTTAAATGCGAGCAATGAGGAAAGGCCTTCAAGACTCAAAGTGCTTTTAATATTCATCTGACTCGCCATGGAAGTGAAAAGCCTTTTAAGTGTCCACACTGCCCTAAATCGTACAAGTTCGATATAAAACTAAGGGAGCACGTTCGTGTTCACACTGGAGAAAAGCCTTATGAGTGCCGCCATTGCGACGAGGCGTTTGCTCTTCAACGACAGCGAGCTCAGCATGAGTTAGTGAAGCACAATGTTGGAAGTAAAGAGTACAAGTGCAAGCATTGCCCTGAAACCTTTAAAACACCTTCGTTGCGGTGGATTCACGCCAAGTCTCACACAGCGGAAGTTTTTCGATGCGAACACTGTCCTTATGTTACAAAAATAAAATACAAAATGACTAGACACAAAATCAAGCATACCAATGAAAAACCATACAGCTGTGATCAATGCTCGAAACGGTTTACGCAGGTAAGCCGCTATCAGATCCACTTGCGCTCTCACACTGGCGAGAAACCATATGCATGCCAACAGTGCGAGAAAGCGTTTGTTGACAGCTACAGCCTGAAGAGGCATACTCGGACACACACAGGAGAGAAACCTTACAAATGTAACTATTGCAGTAAGAGCTTTGCTCAAGGATGTCAGCGTCAGTTCCATGAGAGGACACACACTGGTGAAAAGCCTTACGAGTGCTCGCAGTGTGAAAAGAAGTTCACTCGTAGACAGGAACTGAACAAGCACTTGCAGACTCACAAGAAAGGAAAACAGCCGGTCAAGAAGAAATAGAAGGTAGCTGTAGATCTCCAGGAGTGAATCGACGTTTTTTAAAAACTCCTCAAAAATTCAATTTCGCAGAAGAAATTAAAAGGCCGAAATTGAGAATCAGAACACTTCCTCGCCAAATTTTTAAAAGATATCAGATCTGTTTGGCAGTTAAGAGAGTCGTTGGGGTAGCTATTGTGTAGCTTGCTGTGGCGTATTCGTCACTGTCATTCCCAGCTAACTGTGTTTTTATATTGCTTGTGAACTAACTGAATATTAAAACAATGAAGTGAAGATGAGCTCCTACATCTTGTAGACTTGACTTTACAGCAACTCATCAGTTGTTGGTTTTATTTTTCTCATCGACTTTAATCCATTCACTGTGAAAATTAATCACTGCGTTATTTTGTCCTCGCCTCGGACAAATTGCTTTTAGCGTTTTCATCCTTTACACGTTAAGATTTTGAATTATATCATTTAAAATATTAAGAAACAATGCCAATATACAAAGCTTTACGATTATTGACACTCAGTGTCTTGTTAGTTAGTGTCCACAATTTTCATCAACATAATAATTCAGTTGTCATACTTCAATAGTATACTTATACTTCTCAAGTGAACAATATAAGGAAATATGCACGCGCTTGTTTGCATGGCTTTAAGGAACTCGGGCAATATATCTAACCAAGAACAGCAATAATCTGTTTTGCTGTTCCAAGCAAGTTATCTATAAGATGATTAAAGGACCCTAGTCAGCCTCCGCCATTTTTGATGCCATCAAAATTATTGATATAGCATGGTGAAGCGAATTCTTATTGTTTTACTGTAAGCTGTGTTCCTGAAGGTACGTTTAATTATCTTGAATAGTTTCACAGTGATTTTTCTTCGTTTCGACAGGCTCGGAATAAAATATAATAGCCAAATTCTCGCATGTAAACAAAAACAAAGGTGTGACTGGCTAGGGCCCTTTAATATAACTTCTTTCTTGCCGGCGATATTTTGTGTTGTGATTGGTCTCTAAGGCTGTTTTTAACCGCGGCAGCAATTGATCGCGAGATTTTTTGGTTATTGAGATGTTTGGTCGAGATGACATGCTCTTCTTTTTGATTGGTCATAGCAACACTGAACCAGAACATTCTAAATAAGGACAATAAGCCACGGCCGGGCGTCGCATTTTTTTAATCGTGGCTTTTACTTTATAATATCATTGCTGTAAATAAAGCTTATTTCGAAATAAAAGTGATTAGAAAGAACGTATGTTGCAATAGACGCAGTTTGATATCCAAGATATTCTTTAGCTCTAGACTTGTGCCCAGTCTACCCGCCGGGTAGAGTTTGTTGTTTGGGCGTGTCAGAATTCTAATCCAAGCTAATTGGGATTTTAGAAGACTTGGACTCTGTGGTTATGCCTATCTGCCACCATGACTCGCCCATCCTTTGTCAAAGCAATGCCCCCAGGAAATTTGAATTCTCCTTCTCCGTCACCTTCGCTGCCAAACGTTGCATAAAATTTGCCATCGGGCTGAAAAATCTGAACTCTGTGGTTCTGGAAGTCACCAACAATGATAAATCCCTCGGGATCCACAGCAATTCCCGCGGGACGATCAAGCTGCCCGTTGCCACTGCCTTTCCCGCCAAAACTTGATTCGAACTTGCCATTGCAGTCAAACTTCACGATGCGGTTATTTTCAGTGTCGGTTACTAGGCAACCGTTGTCCTCAGTGGCGGCCACGTGGTTGGGGCTGTTGAGTTCACCGTCCTCACTGCCTTGGGAACCAAACGTCATGATATGCGTACCATCCATCTTAAAAAGTTGTACTCTGTGGTTGTCTTTATCAGCGACAAGTAAGTTGCCATCTTTAGTCAAGGCCAAGCCAGCGGGATGGTTCAGTTTCCCTTCTTCAGATCCTAAAATTAAAGACATTTGATAATTGTCACGGGTTTTTTATTTATCTATACTATTTGGCTTAATGTAGTTGTATGACCTCGAATTAATAGAACTTAAGAGGACGGAAATAATTTTCCCCTCGCGGGTTACTCTTTGCATAATTTGGTCTTTGTTCTTTTTGTTATCGTTTTTCCAACGCGTTCTTTCTTCTAAAAAGTTTTCAGCTCTTAATGTTATTTTTCAGCGGCTACGCGTAGAAAAGGAAAGCACGCTGAGCGAAATAATGTCATCATCATTGTCGTCATCATCGTGATCACATCAAACCTACCTTTGGCTCCAAACTTGCCAATGAATTTTCCCTCGGGGCCAAATAGCTGCACCCGATGGTTATCCCAATCTGATACAATAATTATACCATTGGCGTCCACCAAAATGCCGCACGGATTCTGAAACTGGCCATCTTTGCTTCCACGCGATCCGAAATCTTGAAGATGTTTTCCAAGCGCGTCAAACTTTTGTACTCGACAATTCACAAAATCTGTTACATAGATATTTCCTTCCTTGTCAGTAATAACGGAGCATGGCTGCTTGAATTCGCCGGCCTTTGTTCCTTGAGAGCCGATCTTCATGAAAGTCGGTCCGACCTTTGTATAATCGATACCTTCCACCACGTTGACGCTGAAGGGACTCTCTTCAATCTCGCGCCCTCTGACGGCCACGTGCAGAATGTGCTTGCCATGCGTGACGGGGGTGTAACGCACTCTCATGCTACCATCACTGTTATTGGTGACCTTGTTCCCGAGAAAGAACCCCTCTGGCGCTTGGACTTTCACTTGAACCGGGCATGTATGATCGCCTTCAACCGATGTATTTCCGAAGCGGTCTTTCGTTTCTACGACGAAGGACGACTCCACTCCGACCTTCCCAGACTTGATTCCCAGGCCTTTAGCACAGCATGAAGCAGTGAAGGTAACACTTGATGCTACTCGACCCATTGTGGTCGCGACGTTTTCCACAGCTTCCATATCAAGGATGTAATCGATGACGTCGTTTTCTTCTGGCTCTTTGTAATCCAGCTTTATTGCGTTGAGTTCATCCAACCGATCCAACATCAACTGCCGAAGCTGAATGATCTCAACCTCGTTCCCATGCAGAACTACGTTCTCGACGAAGTCACGCGAGCTGGTGTACTTGAAGAGCTCTGTTTCCAGTTGATTTTGTTGGTTACGGAGCACTGCTTCTTTCTCTTGCTCCAACGCGTCAATCTATTAAAGAAAATAGTGAAACAAAATTTGATTTGAATCTTTAAAAACTAATTTACCATTATTCCGAAAGGGCGCGTTAGATATGAGATGATGGAGATAGCCAAGGAAACACGTAGCGCCGAGTTGTCTATAATCATCTAATATTTAACAAGCGTGAGTGGGATAATTGTTTTGTTAAAAACGCCCTCAAAATATAGAAAACTAGACTGAAAATCGCTCACGGTATGATGGCTCATAACCCACGATGGCCAAGCCAATGAACGACCAAGTTTTTAATAACACGAGATATCATGTCGGAAACTTGGGATCATGTGTATATCGCACTTGTGATTGGTTACAACTGAATTTGGTTTTATGTAGAGAGGACAAGATCTTTTGTTTTCTAACTCTGGGTCTTAGTTTCTGGGTCACGAAAAGAAATTAAAATATTTACCCTAGCCAGCATTTCCTGTTTGCGTGAGATAATTCGCTTCACGCATTCTTCGGCAGTAGCACATATTTCACTTTTGACCGCTTCTGCGCGTGCGCGTAGCTTAGCTGCCATAGCCTTGACCTCATGTACTGCATCTTGCACGGGAGGAATCTTCTTGTCGATACAACACCTCAGGCGCTCGTCAATAAGGGTCTTCCGTTCTTCAAGAGCTTCTTTAAGACCTAGTGGGAATATTTGATGCATTGAACGGAACGCCTTCTAGAACTGTTGTTTATGCTAAAATAACCTAGATTACACAAGCAGTCATACTGTGCCCCTTGTGCAGGTGAAAAAGTTCAAGGATATTGCTTTTGAGTCACTTTTCTTAAAGTAACTTACTCTAATGTGTGGTGTTTAAGAGTGATTATCGTCATGTCAAGACGGTTTTACTACATTTATCCGATCTCTTCAGAAAAGAGAAAGACAAAACTTAAAAAAGATTAATCTGGACGGTTTCCGCTCAAAGTTCAAGCTTTAAGAACTATGTTAGATCGTCACTGAGAAAAACTTGCGTTGGTAAAGCCGAGTTTTTGGATTCGTGGATTCAGCGACGTCCGCGAACGGAAAACCATTATGGTCACGTCAAGTTTAATGACTAATAAGTTTTGTTTGCCATATTTTAAAAGGCTTGTTAAACTTGAAAGCTACACTTTAGGGAACAAAGCGAGGTAGATTATGTGTCATTTTGTCTGAATAGTATTTGAAAAAAGGGCCACCTTCACTTAATGATCTCAGCTTGGGCAAAAAAAGAATTTCGAAAATTCAGATCACTTGTATCTGTTCCTGAGTTCTATCCGACCACACGTTCACTTGCTGGTGTTCCTTTGAGCAGAACCAAGCTTCACTTTTGTTACCTGTTAACTAATTGTTTTTTTTGTATTCCATAATATTTTGACGAAAAATACTTGAATACGATGTTTGATTTAGGATAAGTATGGCCTGCCTGTTTATGCTGTATTATTGCATTGTTGTATCTAAGCCGTTACCCTCCTCTTGAAAGGCGCTCCAGAAATAAACGATTTGGGCCTAGATTTGTTCTAAAAAATTCCCCATAAGCTGTTATGACAAAAAAACATATATATTAGAAAAAAGATCGCGTTTGAATCTTACAACTCAGTTTATTCCAGTTAAGTAGATTCGGCAATAAAAAAAAATGTCAAAAACTTCAGATGTGGTTGGTCTCTGCTTTGATTGCATCTCGTGATGTCTTTCTATCTAGTTCTAAATGCTTGTTTCTACGTAACATCAAATCTGACCATTGATAAAATTCTTTAAACAACTGAAGATACACATCACGGTGGAGTTTAAGGGAGCAATTGTCAAAAGCAATACAATTTCCTGTCGCAATACCCGTATATCGCACTTTCATGATTTAAAATACAGAACTGTTTAAAAAGGTTGATTTAAACTGACTCGATCAGCAACTAAAACATTAACCAATTAGCTACCATTGATAAATAACAGGAGATTGGACGTAGAAAGGTTGAACGTACAAAGGTTGAGAAGTATTTTCCTTACTGATAACCATTAGACTACAATCTTCTAAGATCAGAAAAGTAGCGTAAACCGGATGTGTAGTGACGCAGCTATAGGCAGTACATGGTGTATATAGGTTTCAAGCAAGACTTGCTTACCAGCGTACTTGTGCCCGCGATGATCAAGAATTGTGCATTCTCGGCAGATCAGTCGGTCACACGGTACACAGTAAAACATGAACATCTCATCCACGTGCTGTTTACAGAAGGAAGGACGGTGCAGCGTCTGCTTATCAGCCTGTAGCGTGTCAAGCGATAGGATGCGGTGGTCCTTGGTGACTCGTATTCGTCGGTGAGCCAAAACGCAGTTCGAGCACAGAAACTCTGCGCATTCTAGACATCGCGACGTCGCCGCTGCTTCGTCCTCGCAGTTTGTACAATGAAGAGTATACTCTTTGCTTGATTTGACGGACAAGTGATCCAGAGCGTTTGTCAGGAGGAAGTTGCTCGGGAGAACGAGGGCTCCCTCCGACGGAATTGGAGTCAGCTTTCGACAGAGGGGACAAACGATGGAGTTGGTTCCCGCGCCGATCACATCGTAACTCTCGAGGCACTTGCGGCAAAACGAATGAAGACATTTCAAGATCTTTGGGTTGTTGAAGATGTTCTTGCAGATTGGGCATTCTAATGATTGAGGTGAATATTTTTCATCTTTCACTGTTGCCATTGTTTGTGAGAATGAGTAGAAGGACGCAAGCTTTGCTGCCGGACTGAATAGAATAATTTTTTAATTAGAATCTTTACGCTTCACGCTCCGGGCGTTCGACTTCTTGTGCGGTGAGGTAATGGTATAAATCATTCATTCCCGTGTTTGACAACAATCTCATTAAGTGAATTATCTTTGAGAAGATTTCGCTCGAATGAGAAAACACTTTTTGAACTTTCATCATCCCCAGCAACGTAGAACAAACGTTTAGTAAGTTTTTTTAATTCCTTCAGATCATTTGGCTGAATGACTAAATGCGTCGATTTCTTTTCATGCATGAGCAGTTAATTCAATGTTGACCGAATCCTTATCATTTTTGGACTGAATTGACTTTATGTTTTCCTCTGTGTTTTCTCATCTCATCAGACAGATTGTTCAGCCTGTATTGATGCGGCTCTGTGTACACCAGTTTTCATGAGAAAAGCAATAGAGCGTACTCGTTTTACCGGTACCGGTTTTTTGTTCTAAGTTCAAAAAGAAAATAAGTTTAAAACTTATCTTCTTGCCCATTACGATTTCGCATGGAAAATAGCATAAAAGAGAGGATCGCTTTTAGTTTTCTCGTGTTATATATAGGACACCATTGGACAAAACAATGTTACGTTGCAACTGATA
This sequence comes from Platygyra sinensis, assembly GCA_019787425.1. Taxonomy (NCBI): domain Eukaryota; kingdom Metazoa; phylum Cnidaria; class Anthozoa; order Scleractinia; family Merulinidae; genus Platygyra; species Platygyra sinensis. Next base: position 89,533 of record JAHPZR010010767.1, on the reverse strand, counting down.
AAGGTGACATGAAGAGAGACTATAGTAACGAAACCTAACAGTTACTTATAATTAAAATTACTACTGAAAAGCGTCAGGAACTAGAGCCCTGAGAGCCATGAGCCTCTAAGGTTTGGTCCTGGTCAGAGGAGTTGCTAAGCAACGGCAAGCTGATGACCAGCACTATCGCTATACTGATACTCGTTCAATTTTCGACTGGTTTTTCACGATGGTTTACTTAAAACGACATTTGTCTTAGTTTCGCAGACGCTCTACGTCAATTTACTCATTCAATCAAAAGTGTTGTATGTTAAACTACTATTAGTTGGGAAACCACGCCACGTCACAGATTACAGTAACTTCGCCTTCTCGCGATTTTGGCGGGAAACGTTGCCAGGTTACTCCCGCGTTTTTCCGTATTCCACGAGGGTGGACAGAAAGTGCATGAGGAACCTGCTGACTTGGGGGTAGCATCGTTTATGGCTCAGTGAGCATGGCCCTCAGAAGATTATCAAACATTTATTGCCCTGCATGGGACCTATAGGTAAACTTAAGCTGTAAGAAAAGACTTGTTTTAATCATACGATTATTTAAAGGATGTTTGAAACATTTTCCCAGTTCATTCAAAGAAACTTTCATATTTCTGTCTCACTTTGCTAGTAACAACATTAAACATCTGCATACCGCAGGAAATAAGTGTATATATATTATCTCAAGAGGATTTTGAATGCAGTTTGAAGATAAAGTAATAGATCTTCATCACTTGGGCTTGTAACTGTCTGAAATAGACCTAGCTGTTTGACTGTCCCAACCAAAATCGTCAATTCAAATTAAAGCTTGTTTTCCTTTTCCCACTTACATAAATCGAAAACAAATCCATTCTTCGGAACCCATTACATCACATACTTCCGCTCAGCCAATCAGAAGGCCAGACACCGCATGAATTCAACCTGCTGGGTCCTTTGACGACTCTACTGGCTTTCTGGCAAACGAAATTTAGTAGAGTCAGGCCTGTTTTGTAAGCTGCGTGCTGCTTTTTGATGTAATACTCCAAGGAAATCCCCGCAATGGGATCTGTGCCGGTAAATAAGATCACTGATCATTACGAACTAACCTGTGGAATCTGCAATGAGACTTACAAGAACCCCAAGGTTTTACCTTGTCTTCACTCCTTTTGTCAGAATTGTCTGGATTCTAACATACGGTAAGAGCTAATGTCTTATCACGATATCTATAATTTCAAAAAAACCAAATTTATTTTCTATTCCTGGGTATTTCATAACATAAATGACATCTTAAAATAAGTTTAAAAATGTCTTTTTACGTCTTATTCTTGCCATCACTTTTCTATTTGAAAGCTGATTCTTTATTATAACAGCTAAACATTTTCATATAATATCAGCGATATGGTGCTTTTCCTGATTAAAGCCTTGCGTAATTGACCAAGGTTAATAAAGGTAGTAAAGTTAAGAGAAAACGGAAGATTAAACGTAATTTGAAATTGTAGGTAAAAGATCAAACGTTGTTTTGAATATTTAAAGATAAAAAGTTATCAGCGATCCAACAGGTACCAGGCAGCTCCGGTTTATTAATATACACATGATCTAAACAACAACATAGTGCAGTTTGATCCCATAAGCCTCCATTGAAGCCTAGTAACATTTAAATTCACATCTTCATCCAATAAAAATCGAAAACCTAAAGAAGAAATCTCAAGAGCGGAACAAAGTAGTTGCGTGTCATACCCTAACCTGTGGAAACAGCCGTCGTTCTTCGCTCCCGGCCCGAGCGAAGAAGGACCCGGCTGTCTACGCAGGCTAGCCACACCCATTCAACTGACTTCACGGCTGAGGCAATATGCAATTATTCTCTTTCTAGCCATTTAGGATGTTTAACAACAAAAACGATGAATTGGCTACGCGGTGAGGCCTGTTACTAGCTGCAGCGCTTGTATTCCGTGACGAATCAAGCGGCGGCAGGGCAAAACTGGAGTAGGGTTTAGTTTTGGTTAATCAAACATAGCTCAAAATATTTTCCCTTTTAACATTTTGTATTCAAGCAATATGGATAGAGGCTTAGACTGCTAAAGGCCTTTGATTATATAGTAGTATCAATTTTGATATGTTGGTCAGAATATGAATACGTGAAGGGAAATATTGGAAAGGATATGACGTAATGCTTTCCACACCAATGGGTCTGTTATATGAAGCAAAGCGTTATGCTTAAACGGCTTATCAGCTCTCGTTATCTCTTATCTGCCTACGTACCACACAAATAGTCCCCCTTTTCTCCCCACTCTCGAGATTCATTGCTACAGGACAATTGAGCGAGACGTTTTGTTATTATTTATCAGTGTTTTAGCACTGTTTTCTTTTGTATAAAGGAAATTGAATGATAGGATTGAGAACTTTCCTGCAATTTTTTTGCAATTTGGCGTTTTTGTGGTGCGTGATTGGCTAAAACTAATGACTTCCCACGGATCATTGATTCATTCATTCATAGACAATTATAGTGCAAAATTCATAATCTAATAAGTTACTCAAAAATGTCAGCATTTTTCACTGAAAGCAACTAAATTGTATTTTTACATGTAGACCTCAAGACCGAACTCTAGTTTGCTCAAGATGTCATCTGGTTGTGCCAGTTCCCGCCAAAGGTATCGAGGCATTTCCGCTCAACTTCTTCATCAACAACATGCTGACAGTTTTAGCAGTTCAGAACCCAACAAAATGCACAAACTGCGAGGATAGCTCCCAGGCCACTGCGCGCTGTTTGGACTGTGTGGAGAACCTCTGTACAAACTGTGTGTTTGCTCACAAGAGAATTCGCCAGACCAAGGACCACAGGATTTTGACGTTTGAAGAAATTCAGGCCAACGAAGTCAAAGACATCATTCGTTGTCCGTCATTTTGCTCGGTCCATCCTCGAGAGGTATTACTAGGCTTCTTGTTTATCAATGGTTAATAAAATCTGCGTCACTTAACTAAAGTGGCAGATGGGTTACGTTGTAATGCCTACAAAAGTAATTTCTGGAATAATGTGCGATCCTCAATTCACATATTTGTCAAATATTTGCATTTAATCATGTTAGGTACTCAAGTACTTCTGTGAAACATGTGATGAAGCCATATGCCGCGACTGCGCTATCTACGAGCACAGGGAACATATCTACGTGGATCTGAAAGAAGCTGTAAAGAAATACCGTTTCACCATTACGGCACTTCAAGACAGAACGAAGCGCAAGATTCCAGTCCTGCGAGCAGCTGTGGAGGAGGTGCATGACGTCACGCGAGATTTAAGGGAGAGGGTTGAAGTCGTGCGTGACACCATTCATAACACCATCCAAAATCACATCCGGGAGTTAGAGGAGCAGGAAAGAGAACTCATTGATCAGCTGGAGAGCATATCTAACTCCAAAGAGAAGGTGAGGTACCGTAGCAGTCCGCAGGGAACTGTTATGTCATAACTAGACTAGAGCTCTCTTTCTACTGTCATCAAACAGAGTAACTGGGGAGAAATGTAAAAATACTGGCCAACAACAGTTTACTGAGATTTCACATGATGCTATAGCTATTAAATTTAATTGACATCTCCTTGCAGGTCTTAACCACTCAACAGAAAATACTGGAACTTGATCTTTCGAACCTGCTGAGTAGTTGCGACTTCACCGAGAATGTGCTCAGGTACGGAAACGAGGCTGAGATTATGTTGGTGAAGCCGCAAATGGTCAGCAGACTGCAGAATCTGAATGAGCATGAGTCACAGTGTGAACCAGAGGACAATGAGGTAATACCTATGCTCACTTTTCAAATACCGACTCCATGCTTTTCTATTTTGGTTGTAATCGGTCAACGAGTTCTTAATTTATCAAGAAAACCATGTAAGTCTTGTAATTAAGAACTTATCGTCTTTAAGTTATCATAAATTTCTAGTGTATTGCGTTATTTTCTTATTTTCTTCTTATCTGGAAAAATAAAATGGAAATGGCAATAGAGACTTTTTTTTCTTGAGAACGCTGACTGTTAAACAGTTTTATTCCTCCAGTAGTGCCGGTTTACGCTCCTCCTAAATTAGAAAAGGCACTATTAAATTTACATGGTCATCGGAAGTACCTGTAACTAAGGTCTATAACTTGCTGAATTTTAGATGAGTTCGACTATTTGTGTTTTGATCTGCTCAAGAGCCAAAAAACGGCGGATACTCTCAAAAGATAGTATACCGCGAGAAACAGTTTAACCGATTTTATGAACTTAGAATTTCCTGGGAATTCTTCATTGCCTATTTACAACGTACAAAAGCTTTGTTCATTTGCTCTATCCTAGTTAATAAACTATCTCCAAATCAAAATTCTACTGTCTCCCTGTAGGTTGTCGAGTTCTCTTCTAATGATGAACAGCTTTCTAAAGTCATTGCCAAACTTGGTCAGGTGACCACCAGCTACGTATTTCCTATGCTGTCATGCGCAGAGGGGCCTGGGTTGAGTCGAGCAAAGGTTGGGCACAAATCTACTTTCACAATCATCACCAAAGACAGAAACGGCGAGCCTTGTACCAGCGGTAAGTACATTAGTGATTATGCGAACCGATTACGGTACAGTAAAAATAGAGATCTTGCCATAGAGATGAATTCCGAGATGAAGTGACAAACACAAAAATTATTGTGATTAGTCAACGGTCTAAGTCTTATTTTGCTGTGTACTTGGCTATGGGGGTTTTTTGCGGACAAAATTTCGAACGTGAATACATCAATGTTTTGTTAAATAAATTATTGTTATGCGTAATAATACAAATTTGAAAATAACATAAATCGATTTCGTCCGGGATACATCAATTCTGAGTGACATACATCGATGTTGCGAAGCATACATCGCTTTCCCAAATCATTCGTGCGTGACCGTATACAACTAAAAGATGTTCGATAAAACTAAAAGATGAGGAAGCGGAAATAGAAGTGACCGGAAGTCGGCTGGAAGAAGAGGCCAATATGGCGGAAACAGGAGAGGATCAGGGAGTTTAAAATTCTGCGTTGTCTGGAGAACGTGAACCACGACGGCTAATTATTCAACTTTATATTCCGAATTTAACGCTGTGTTCCATGCACAATTTCGAGATAATTTTGCCAGTGAGAAACAAACTAAATGACTTCAGAGTATAGCGAGATTCGTACGTAAAATATAAGTTTATTTTTTGATCGGCGTTTTCCTCGGCATCGCTGTCGTGGTTCCTTAAACTCCCTAAAGTAAGATGCTCCCTAAACCCTAAACCCTAACTGACCGGAAGTCGGCTAGAAGGCCAATATGGTGGAAATGGAAGAGGATAAGGGGGATGCACGGATTTGGCTGCCCAACAATCGACGGATTTTTTATTCCTTTGGTAGCCTCAGTACTGAAATGGCGCAGAAGGACAAAGGAACACTGCGTCCTGCGACTCGGCTTAACTGTTTTAGTCGCCCCCTCAAATGAAGTGGGGGAGATCTCAGATTTAAACGCACTTCTTATGAACGACTCCTACGGTTCTTGACAACGTTGGCTGATTAGCATATGATAAGTGAAGAGACTTACCCATATTTTAAATGTTTATTCATATAAGAAATCACTTTCGAGAAAAATACAGTACTTCCCATCGAGAAATTTCCGTCTCTCGTGTTATGCAGTAATACCATAATGTAACAACGCCTTATAATTTATTATCCGTTCTCCTGTCTATTATCGGTCAGCTGGTCGCTTACGGGAGGTTATAAAAAACAAAAGAAAATTTCAAACTTTTAGCTCTGGAAGTGGTCGCGGCCGCTTACGAGAGGTTGTTGGTTACAAGAAGTTTCAAATATAGTGATTTGACTTGGGAACACTCGGTATTTAGGAATACTGGTCGCTGAAGAGAGGTGCAGGTCGCAGCTGGAGGTTCGACTGTGTAAGCACAGAGGTTCTCGCTCCAATTTGCACCCGGTCAGAATGCTGAAAAAGCTGTTCGTACTAGAACGGTTGCCATGCAGGCTAAAAGGTGTCGAACTCTGCGAAGCGACCAGCACCTAACAGTGAAAACCATACAGAACTATGAACTCAAGAAAATTTGCTAAAGCACAATCTAACGGCTACTCTCCGTTTAAAATTCCTCCTAATAACAATAACCGTGCCCTTCAGAAACAAGTCTGTGAAGCAAAGAAAAATCGAGATACTTATTACGATCAAATTAAAAGTGAAGGCAAATGAAGAAATTTCAAGAACCGTAGGGTCGTTTTTTACTCAATCTGAGATCTCCCACACTTCATTCGAGAGGGGTATTTCGTTTTCTCGTAAAACGGCGACTAAAAAAGTTAAGCCGAATCGCAGGGCGCAGTGTTTCTTTGTCCTTCTGCGCCATTTCAGTACTGAGTCTACCAAAGGAATGAAAAATCCGTCGATTGTTGGGCAGCCAAATCCGTGCATCCTCCTTATCCTCTTCCATTTCCACCATATTGGCCTTCTAGCCGACTTCCGGTCAGTTAGGGTTTAGGGTTTAGGGAGCATCTTACTTTAGGGAGTTTAAGGAACCACGACAGCGATGCCGAGGAAAACGCCGATCAAAAAATAAACTTATATTTTACGTACGAATCTCGCTATGCTCTTAAGTCATTTAGTTTGTTTCTCACTGGCAAAATTATCTCGAAATTGTACATGGAACACAGCGTTAAATTCGGAATATAAAGTTGAAAAATTAGCCGTCGTGGTTCACGATCTCCAGACAACGCAGAATTTTAAACTCCCTGATCCTCTCCTGTTTCCGCCATATTGGCCTCTTCTTCCAGCCGACTTCCGGTCACTTCTATTTCCGCTTCCTCATCTTTTAGTTTTATCGAGCATCTTTTAGTTGTATACGGTCACGCACGAATGATTTGGGAAAGCGATGTATGCTTCGCAACATCGATGTATGTCACTCAAAATTGATGTATCCCGGACGAAATCGATTTATGTTATTTTCAAATTTGTATTATTACGCATAACAATAATTTATTTAACAAAACATTGATGTATTCACGTTCGAAATTTTGTCCGCAAAAAACCCCCATACTTGGCCTACAAGGAAATTAGTAGACTTCCCTCTTTCTTCTTTCTGATCCATTAAGAAAACCCACATTGCATTTTTTTTCACTCTTTGTAGGAGGAGACTTGGTGTCAGTCAAACTTCATTGTCCAAACGGTTCACCAATCACAGCGGACGTAGAAGACAATGATGATGGCACTTACACAGCTTCCTTCACCCCAGTCTCCAAGGGAGATCACCAGATCACGGTGCACGTGCGTGGTAAACCTATTCAAGGAAGTTCTTTTGACTTGCAGGTTTGGCCATGTTTTGATATTTCTGTGTGGCCCATTACTCCACAGAAGCTTCTATAGTTTTCCAGAAGGTTTGCTAAGATTGCAGTAACGCAGAGTATGGCTAATTTATGCAGTTGGTTAATAAATTGGGAATTATACCGATGAACGAACGCGTTTGATTGGTTCAGACAAGATTTAATCTAAATTTTAAGAACAAGCAAAGGTTTTAAATTTCTATAAACTACTAGTCAAACATCAGATAGCTTTTTGAGAATTCTTTTGTAGCCAATTTTTCTAAATCTCTAGTGCGCTTATAGAATTTTGAAGCTTTTTGCATCACAAATAACCTAAAGGGATTATATAAAAACACTTTTCAAAGTGTATAATCCTGATGCCGCTTGTATTCTCAGGTGACTGCAGGTATAGACTGTGCCAATATTGGTCCAATGATGTTAAAGTTTACTTCAACCTGCAAAAACGCCAATGACGAGTACTTTGAGCCATGGGGAGTGACTGCTGACCCTGATGGACTGTTCGTGGTCTCAGACCATCACAATCATCGACTTCAGGTTGGTTTGCAAAAGTTTAGTATGTGTTTAAGACCTTAACGGTTTGCAGTCACCTTCAAAGAGTGTTAAAGATCTAGCGCCGTCATATAATTAGCAAAAGCTGTATGTATGTATATATGTATCACCCCCTCAGTGACTAATGATACTAATGTTTCTGTTTAGGTTTTTGACAATAATGGCCACCTTATGTACCAGTTTGGCACGCGAGGTAAAGCTGACGGCGAGATCTGGTACCCAGCCGGAGTGTGTGTGGACAAAAGTGGCCACATTTACGTAGCAGACCATGGCAACCATAGAATTCAAGTAAGTTAATGCTTGACATTTCTTGGATATACTGATATATAAGCTAAGGCTGCAGATTTCTATTCCGTATTGCTCACAGCACTTACCATGACTTAAACAATAATCCAAAACCAACTGTTTGTTTGGCTTGTTTAGAATCACCTATTTACTTTGTTTTCTGCAGGTTTTCACTCATGAGGGACAGTTTCTACGAAAATTTGGTACTAAGGGCAACGGTCTGGGACAACTAAAAGGTCCTTGTGGCCTCGCTCTGGACTCCGAAGGTCGGATCATAGTCGCCGAGCGCGACAATCACCGAATACACATCTTCGACTCCGATGGCCAACCGGCCATGAACTTCGGCGTGTATGGAGAAGCTGATGGAAAATTTAACTGCCCACGCCACCTCGCCATTGATCAGGATGATAATATTTTAGTCTCAGATTCAGGGAATTCTCGTGTGCAAGTGTTCGACAAAACAGGACAGTTTTTGGAAAAGATTGGAGGAAAAGGCAACAGCAACGGCCAGTTCAACTGCCCTGCAGGGATTGCAATAGACTCCGAGGGACATATCGCTGTGGCGGACTTGAAGAACCTAAACGTGCAGATTTTTGACTGGGATGGTGTTTTTGTAAAGAAACTTGGTGACACGGAGACAAAGAATGCGAGTGGCTTTGGCAAGCCGACAGGCATTGCTATCACAGGAAATGGAAACGTTGTTGTAGCAGACAGAGGATATCATTGCGTTCAAGTGTTTTAATACATAGAACAGTCAGACAGCACTGCTTAAAAGTGTTTGTAACCAAGTCTAGAAATTGCATGGGAACAGAAAAATTTATTTTTAGTTCAGGCTATATACGATTTTAAACAATGTAACGAAATTCTTTACTGTAAAGAAAATAAATGCTAACCTTCAACGACACAGTAAAGTGAAAAAAAAAACTAAGTGGCTGTAAGAGACTTCGGCAAGTAAACTGTTAGTGTTACTTTCTTTTTCAGTTTCGTTGACTGTTTTACGTCTTAATTTATTTATTTATTTATTTTATTTATTTTATTTTATTTATTTACAAACTTCGCCAAGGACAATTTGGCAGGAGAGATCTCACAGAACTATTGTTCCAATAACGAGACTCCTAAACTTCCAAAAAAAAAAAACAACAACAACAACAATAATAATAAAACAAAATAAAAACAGTAATTATATGATTCAGAACAGTTAATTAACAGCAAAGTTTAACTAGTAATGCAGTTAGTGGTCTGCTCATATGACATTTTACGCAGACACTTTTGAAAGTTTGTGGAACTGCAGGATCGTACACAGTTAAAGTTAGATTTAGGTAATGTTTCCTCAAATTAGTTTTAAAAACATTAATAGATTGGGTATTGTCCCTCATGTGTTCTGGAAGTGTATTAAATGCCCTTGAGGCTCTAGAGTAGAAACTATTCTGGAACGTAACAGTCTTAGCTTTAGGTATATCTAACAAAACACTCTTTGATGAAGCAGTACGTCTAGTTACTCTAACAGGTTTAGATGTCTTGAATTGGGGGTCAGTATTGTTGACAATTGATTTATAAGTATAAACTAGATCCAGATATCCGTAACAATAGCAAAGAGGTATGAGTTCGGTGCGTCTTAGTCTCTCTTTGAACGAAATGTTAGTTCTGTATGGCAGTGAGAGTATATACTTGGTGGCACGCCGTTGTACTCCGCCCTTTTCTTCTTTATTTCTAGATATACATGTAACTGAACATTGGCCACTGTTCTGACATAAACGCATGCTCTAAAGAGTTTTACGCCAGGAGTCGGATTGCTATAGGAAGACATTTATTGGGATATAGGCCGTAGTTGAATTGTTACCCAACTGTAAATAAAGTCAGATTCTATGGACTGAAAATGGTAAATAGATGGTAAATTAAAGATACATAAGCGTTTATGAAGATGAATTCCTTGACTTCTTCTGCTGACTAACAGAGATTACAAGTAATTGAACAAACTCTGAACATGCAAGGAGGAGCGAGATATTCCTGGGAATTCCTACAAAATATATCCTCCAAGATTTCCCCTCTTTTGGTTCCCCTATTTTGGTTGGCTTTCCAAACCCAAATCTCTATTTTCTCGTTTACACAAAGAAAATATAGCAAACACTAGATTTCCCTGTTCGAGTTTTGCATAGCACTACGCTGGAAAGTAGCCTCGCTATATGAAGTAATAGTGATATCAAACACGAGAGAGTGTTTCATCGGGACATCCGAACACTGAGAAGAGAGTTGAAAATACGACTCGCAGCTGAGTATTTTAGGCAAAATTTGAGGTGTTTGGATAGCCGATGAAACGCTGTCTCGAGTGTTTGATATATCTTTTCATTGGAAACAAAAACTAAGGAGTAAACGGAGAACTAAAATCGTCAAAATCTATGCTAATTAAGACTGGGTATCCAAACCTTCTTCACGGTTGTGATTTTCTTCGTTTTACCTTGATGAATTATTAATGAATTTTGAAAACAGCGTATACGGCACAACTTTAATTTATGGCAAGTAAGCAGGTGCACCATAAGCCGAGATAAAAAGTGTTCTCATATTGTGGTTAATTATGGGAAATGAATGCAAGAACGCAAAACTGAATGCATTTACCATCATTTAGCACCCCTAAGGACGTTCGCGCGACAATTTTCCAGTCGATAGGATTTTTTAAAATTTTCACTGCAGGCAGATCATGAATTACTTGTGCCAGAAATGCAAAAAAAATGGGGGTCACCGTCTTCGTTTCAGAGATAAAGCGTGTGGTAAACTATACTGATTTCGAAAAATTGTCCCATATAATTGAGCACGGTCTACAGGGGTTTACACTTAAAAATATCGAAGGTGAGTCAACGGAGGCAAACGATCTTAGGCATAATTTTTAGAAGTGGGTCTGTTGCATAAATAATTCCAAATGTTACTAACGTTTTCACAAAATTTAACCCTTTAAGAGGCATTTGAAACCGTTGCACAAATGCACGAAGAGCTAATAAGAAAGGAATTCGATGGTGCTTTTTGCCAAAAATTCAAAGTTCTAGTCCATAGATTTTCTTCATTTTTTCCCTAAACGTAGAAAATCAGTAGAGAAAATGATCCATCGAAAGAAAAATTGGGATCTCCGAACGTCTAAGATCGTTAAATCCAGGCAAAGCTCTAGCAATGGCCATCTGCCCTATCATTTGTCTATTTTATCACTTAGCGCGCGCGCTCATGCATGACGTGCATGACAACCATGTGAATTTGCGTGCGCAGTAAGGATGCGCAGAAACAATTAGCGTGAACGTCCTTAAAAATCCACATACCTCACCAAACATTCTTTTTTATTTTCAATTTTTCTTTTTATCCTCACTTAGTCTTCTACCTGTAAGTACATTTTAGGTGCCATTCTCTCCGTGTGGAACAGAACGTGGAAAGTTAAATATCTCTAAATAGCAATAGAAATTTCAGTTTCCAGGCATATCTGCGTACTTACTATAGAGTTAATTTCAATGAAAAATGCGGCATGGATGGAGAATCTGCCTTTCAAACTCATTTCCCAAGCAAGTTTTGAAAGCTGAACAAAATCTATGCATAGGGTAATAGAGATTGAAGTTAAAATATTGTATCAGGGGGAAAAAATCCCAATAAAGTAATATGCTTGGGAGCCTTTACATCAAGTACCAATTCATCAACCTCGTTCCCAAGGCCTTGGTGGGGAGTATTACAAGATAATTTAGTTTTATCAACTGGGTTGATAATGTGAATTGGTCACCGTAAAGAGATTCGAAAGGTGACGTTTCGAGCATTAGCCCTTGGTCGCGCTCGGAGAGAATGGGTTCGCCTGCGAAGGGCTAACGCTTGAAACGTCAGCTTTCGAATCTCTTCACCGCCGGCTGTGGCCAATTCATCAACCCAGTTGATAAAACCAAATTATCTTAAAGCACATGAAACAACTCTGAACTAAGTAAAAATGACAAGGTTATCAGAGAATAAATAATCGGCCCTTAATCGGAGAAATGATGCTCCATTTTCAAATTTATCCAGCGTTTCTAATAGTTCACGTTCTTCGCCTGCTAGTCCAGGCCACGAGTTCTTATTTTACAGAAAATGCCAGATTTGCATCATGGATCTTCTCCTACTGCGCATGGTCACACGTGGATTTTCAACATGGCGTCTTATGATTGCAGGAAAATATTGTTATTTTGATGAGTGACTGTTTCTCTAATCCTCTTTATTAGAGTAACATATTGAAGTCGATCGCACTGAAATTCAATATAATTATATATATCTATCTTTTAAGTGCAAAATGCGGCGCGTTGGTGCCATAAGAAATCGCAAACAAACCTTGAAAGTTCTAAAAGAGCTTGATGCTTTTCCTAAAGTTCCAGAAAATTATCAACAAACTTCCGCTAGTGGTGGGTCTGGTGAGTAAATACTTCTTGCTTCTCAGCTTAATGTCATGTTATGATGCTTATTAGGTGAGGTATTATTTGAAACCAAGTGCTTTTCTTTTGCCCCTTGGCTGTTTCAAATTAAATTATATTATCAGACCTGTTTAATGCACTTTGGTATTGTTAGGCCTGTATTTGAACTATTTGTTTTATTCGTTGGGTAATTTTCAGGTAGTAATTTTAAGTGAACATTTGGAAAAAATTCGTTCATGCAGTTTACATATGGAATTCTCCATAATTTTAAGCAGCAGGGCCTCAGCTTAAAAGGAAGCTGCTGCATTAATTTACTAATTTAAGGACGTTCGCGCCCATTGCTACTGCGCATCTCTAGTGCGCACGCTATTCATTGGTCACGAGTGTGCCACGTCATTTTCAAGCGCGCGCACGGAGTCGAAAACTCAACAAAATATAGAGCTGATGACCTTTACGTTAACTTTGTGTGCGAATATTTTTGTTGGATGCTCGGTGAGCCCCAATTTTTTTTCGGCAGATCACTTCCTTTTCTGATTCTTTCCATTATACTAAAAAACAAAAAAAATCTGTATGTGGGAAGTTTTAATTATTTCTCGTATACTATTCAAATAGGGTCGAATTGGTACGTGGATACAGGTGTGCGTAACTTAAAAGTTGTATTTTTTAAGGCTAATTCTAGCTGATTTAATGACATGTGTAGCAAAGATCTATCAAATAGGCCTATATATGCTGTGTTAAACGATATGATTCTTCAAATTAACTTTATGCCGATAGTAATGAATCTGGGCAAAATCGCCTCGAATGACTGGAATCGTAGAAATGCTATAGTCTGCGATATGCCTTATCTTCAAAACGAGTTCGGTGACCCCCGTTTTTTTTTACGTTTTTAATCTAAACTTATCATTTTCTTTCTGCAGACAAAGTTTAAAAAAAATCTGTGCGTGGGAAGTTTTTGGGCGCGAACGTCCTTAAAGCTGTGGGTTATGCTTGCACTCCTGTGAAAAGTTTGTGTGGTAACAGTATCACTTAAAAGAATAAATATATCACCTTCACTTTTCACAACACAAATATTGTGTCCCTTGGGACATTAAGACAGGTATTGAACTAGGTAATGTCATTAACCCCTTGAGTGTCTGACCTGTGTGTAAGCTGTATGCTACACCATTTTCACTGAAAACTGGTCCAGTAAACCCCTCTTACAAGTGCCATAAAGTTATTCACTCAAACTGGTGACATGTACAAGTGTCTTTCATGGTTAATTTCACTGAGCTTGACGTATATTATATATTACGTCACCGCAATGGGAAAGGAGAAGTTTGGCGAAAAACCTCCTACAAGTCTCGGGTCCTGATAATACTTTTCTGAATCTTTTAAAATGTTGGCTTACATGTACTTAGTACTTCATATAGGCACCATGATGTACTGGGTGTGTCATATAGACACTCAAGGGGTTGGTATTGATATTATTATTAGCAAACATGTATGCCTAAAGTTAGGTTAGAATTTCATTTTGTCTTCACTTTGTTATTGTGAAGCCTCTAAATCATTTCTTTCCCCTTGCTTTTTAACAGTATCAATCCTTATTTTTCTATTTATTGGAATTCTTGTGGTGTCTGAGTTCTGGTACTACAGAGCAGTGGAAACCAAATATGATTATGAAGTTGACACAGACACAGATAGGTATGTACCAGTTATGGCTGATCAAAATATAATACTGCCTTATTAGTCTCAGTATGTACTAGTTCGACAAACAGGTGGTACATGTAAGTTCCTACATGTAGGTGGAGTATTCTGTTTTCCAAACTTCAAAATAACGTACAGCATGTAAATGAGAAGTACATTACAGTTAACTAATTTAGATTCAGAAATTCACAAGAGGCTCACTTTTGGGCCTGATGTTAGTTGCTAGATGCTCTTAACTGTCAGTGGAGACTTAAAAGTGTAGTTCAGGTCATTGTAATGATCTGTCCAATACAGACACCTCTAAT
>JAHPZR010010767.1:57500-72500 GCA_019787425.1 Platygyra sinensis | reverse complement strand
CGCTCAGAACTGACCTACTAACATTCGGAGTAACCGGCGCAGTATTCAAAATAGCCGGTAAAATGCGCCGGTTGCCGGCTTATTTTGACAGCCCTGCTTACTGGTGTATATCTATTTATTAATAAATCACTTTTTCTTGGCAGCAAGATGCAGTAGGTATGACTGTTCTAAATTAGAAATGTTAACCATAAGAATTTTAATTTGACCAGAAGGATTTTGTTAATCTGTTGACAACATGACTCCCAGAATACAGTATGCCAGAATTTTAATGATGACGATAATTATTTAATAATAGTTATGTTTGCGATTTTTTATACCATGAAGACAAGATGAAGAATCAAAAGATAAACCTTATGACGCATGTAGAGTTCATGGTTCCTTTGAGGTCAACAAAGTTGCTGGCAATTTTCACATCACTGCTGGCAAGTAAGTGCAGTTTCATGCTCATTAAATGATGTGCGACTTAACTTATTAATTTTTTTCTCTGTTTATCCCAAAGGGACATGCATGTAGCATGTTTACTATAGTTTGACACTGGCAAAATCTGCTCTGGTCACTCTTATCTCACCACAACACATGCCTAGATCTTGTTTAAAACCCTTAACAGGTCAAATTGCCAGGAATTCTTTCCTACCTTTCATTGCTTATGCTATGTCATTACCAGATAACTGACAGAAAAATTTCATAGCATGAAATGAGCCTTGCACACTTTTCTCATTGATTGCTTATTATTCATTACAATCTTTTTTTTTCTTTTCATGTTTACCTTTAGATCTATCTATCATCCCAGAGGACATGCCCATTTAAGTGCTTTGGTGCCTTCTGAGAGTAAGAACTGAGCATTTCTATTGGTTTTTAACATTGCTGATAAGACAAAAACTGTTAAGTGCATTTAACATGCCCTTTAATTTAAACAAAAAAAATTACTCAGAATATTAATAGCTTATACAGTGCAGCTTATGACAAGAATGCATTCTAGATATCTTATAATTGAACGCGTTAAATTAAATTGTATGTGTTCATAAATTTTGTGTTCTTCATTATTGAAATTCTTTTGGAAGGTCTCAGCTGTTTTTGTTAATTATTCCTTTAATTTGATTCAATAATCTGCATGCAAACCCACTTATTAAGTTGATGCTCTGATTTATGCATAAATTATGCAGTGCTGTGTTTACTCAGCTCCTGTTACTGTCCACAGTATTCAACTATTCGCACAGAATTGATGTGTTGTCTTTTGGTCACTGGGTACCTGGCTATATCAATCCTCTTGATGGAGACATTGTCACCACTGAAAAGCGTAAGAAGACAATCTGTTTTGTGATAGGATTGGCTCTCTAGAGTGTTATGTACAGTTTGGCACACTTCAGAGTCTAACAAGTGCACCTTGCTAAGGCTAATGTGATGATCAGTTCACATGATTATAATAATTATTTAAAGTGATGTAGTTAGGAGCTGATTGCCAGCTTATTTCTGTAGCTGAAAGAGACATCATAACAAGCTGACATTTGACTGGAAAACTATGACTTGTGGTAAAGTGAGACCAAGAAAGACGTCACTGGATAATACTTGAATTTAATATACTTTCCTTATTTTACAATTTAAAGTTTTTTTGTTCTCTTTAACAACTGTGAACTTAAAACAAATAAAATCAATATTAATTCTTTTAATTTTTCTACTAGCCCATGTTCTATTAAACATGACATTTTACTAGTCTGACCTTGTTGTTATCAGCCTCTAGCTATCAGGCTAGCAGACCTGTCAAACCCTGTCCTGAGAAGAGAGACACAATTAAGCACATGTATTATGGTCATCTTCTAGTTGCCGCTCAAATAAACCTTTTTTTATCTTCCCAGACATGCAGATGTACCAGTATTATATTCAGGTTGGTTTCTGGTGTAAAAATTGCATATTTTATTATTAATAATAAAGTTCTGATTTCCTACCTACCTGACATAGTTTATTTTCTAAATGATTCTGCAGATAGTACCAACAACAATTAAATCACTTAGTGGACGGATAACAAAAACAAATCAGTACTCAGTCACACAAAGGGTAAGTCAGACTACAATTTGTAGGGGTATCGATCCCTTTAGTAGATGGTTGATACATTTTTGAAGAAGTCCATTTTTGCATAATTTTTTTAAAGCAATTAACGTCCAAGTTGCTAATGGAGGGTAAGTTCCCAAGAAGCCCGGGGGCTGCCACCGCAATCACAACCCCAAGGTAGTAGAACACCTGACTGACCTGCCCAACCCACAGCCAAGCCACGAACCTCCCGTGCCAAGCCCCCCTCAGGCACCTGTCACACTCAAGCCAGATAGCTCAGTGGAAAGAAAAATTTATTAGCAGGGGGGATAGGGAGGGAACCGAGAACCGCTAAACTACAAAACCTGAACCCACAAACGCCACGCTAACAGAGTAAAGAACACGCTGCAAGCACATGGGATGACAACGCATGAACTATCCAGGAATACCTCTGGAGAAAGTCAGCCCCAGGGCTCCCACGGCCATATGACTGCTGCAAACACTATGGAACACACCAATGCTAAACAAACGCTACTACATGGCCAAGACACTGGCCAACGCTTACAAAGAATGCCACTTGCCGGACTACCTCCTGGCCATAACCGTGTACGTTCATAAACTATATCAAAGTGCTACAGAATGCACCAAACACTCAACAAACGCTAACAGATGGCCAAGACACTAACACCACCTACAAAAAACGCTACTGACAAGATAAGCTCCTAGTCTTTAACTATGTTAAATTCCATTTAACTACATGTATATTTTATCTAAAAAAAAGTCTTCCTCCTCCATAGCTGCTGTCAATTCTTGTTAAAATAAGCTGATCAGTGGCTATCAAATGGTATGGTGTACACAGGCAGTGTGTCTTTATTTACCGATTTGGGGAAAGCTGCTGTTCACCTTAGGGGGTAAAGGGTAATTAACCAAAAATTATATCACAATAACCAGTAACTAGAAATGCTGAAATGTCAGTGAAATGTGATCATTATACCAGAAATATAAGCATTTCAACATCAAAGTTATTTCTATCATCTTTTATCTCAAGTCTGACATTCATGAACATTTTAATTTACTGATTTGACGTATGATTCAGGGTCACGATTTTTCGTTAAACACGTGCAACACCTGCATTAGAATAATTTATAACAAGTTAAAACTTTTTTTTTTTTGTCAGATCCGAGAAATAGACCACAATTCTGGAAGCCATGGCATTTCTGGTAAGGAAGGAGTATTGAATAAGCAATCTACATGATAGTATGGACAAACTGACTGGCTGTCAGGACATTATTTGCCAAGAACATGTAGCACAAGGGTTTTCTTTCAAAGAAGTTTAGTTCCTCTTGAAAAACCCAGTTGCCCTGCTGCGGAAAATGTTAATGAAAACCCTGGGAAAGCAGAAAAATGAAAGCACCCGTGGCAAGCACCCAACCTTAACACTAATCTCCTCATCAACACATTACCTGGGGACAGCTTGAATTTTTACATCTTTCTGACCCCTAGTAATTTGACCATAAGCTTGTATTTGTAGAAGTGCCTGAGTTAGTGCATTAAAAGTAATTGGTAATTTCTGATGTTATTTTTTTCAGGAATTTTCTTCAAGTATGACATGTCGTCAATAATGGTACGAGTTGAAAGTCGGCATAGATCATTCTGGGGTTTCTTGGTGCGTCTGTGTGGTATTGTGGGAGGAATGTTTGCTACTTCAGGTAAAATTCACTCATATAGGCTCCCTCTGAACTTTGCCTTGCTTTAAATTGCTTTTGAAAATCGTCTCTACAGTTGATTCTTGTTGATTGCTATTCTTTATGTAGTAATTTAAAACAGGTTATCTGTTATCTGTTAACTTTCTGTTTCAGGCATGCTGCATTCGTTCATTGGCTTCTTGTTTGATGTGATAACTTGCCAGTTTCAGCTGAAGAAAAAGGATGAAAAAGTGAGTTTTAGTATTGTTACTGTGTTGCTTCAGGGATGTGAATATTTCATAAGTTACACATTTTTGGGCACTTGAAATACATTTAAACAGATCTGGATCTAGTCTGTGTTGTGTCGATAAAAGGGTTTGCTATAATAGCTGCTATTGCGTCCTTCTGTGCAGGATTTATTTTTACACATCTGATTCAACAGTAACATAATCTGTATTGTTCAATGATTTATTTCCTGAGAGATCAAGATCAAATTCAAGTATTAGTATGGGTAATCAATTAGTGACAAATGGATTCAGGAAATAATTTCAAAAGTTTTGTTAAAATTCTGATAAATAAGGTAAGGAAATTATTAGATAATATTTTTTATAAAATGTAAGGGAAGTGATTATTTTACTTAATTTAAAGGAAGTATACATGAAGATAGATCCAGGGTGAGAAATTACAAAGTTTACAATCATGGGCTTTTAACTTGTGTATTGTATCAATAAATTTTGTGCCAAATGTTGCCATGGCAATGTTGTAATTCTACATGTGAAATTATAAATCAATGTCCACTGAAATTTCTCACCATATTTTAGGAGTAATTTGTCCCATGATATCAACAGTTTACAGTATCAGACAGGACAATGATCATAAAAAAAACGTTGATTAGGTTGTTGTGTTGTTGTAACCAGTTTTCTAGAAAAACCTTTTAATAACAGCTGTTGTTCTTCTTATCAACTTTCAGCCTGTTACAGTGTCAGAGATCTCTCCAGGAACATCTGTGATCCAACCAAATGGCTTGCCTGCTCAACAAACCCAACAAGACCAAGATCCTGTTGTCAGTTTCTCCCCCGAGGGAGTCAACCCAGACCATGTGAACATTGTTTCACCAGGCAACATTGTTCCCGAAGATCTGTCACCAGTGTTAACATAATACAGTCTGCTTTTAATAGCGTGAAAACACTTAGTATTTGTATGTACAAGTTTGAGAATGGTTTGATATCAAATTTTAAATAAGTTGACCTCTTTTCTTGTGCCTAAGAATTCTGATCCTCCAATATCAGATGAGTTAGCTTTGGATTGCTCAAATAGAAGAGAAATATAATTTATTGCTCCTACCAACAGAAGACACAGTTACAGTATTTATTAAAATTAAAGCCTGTGGAGCTGAGGTCATCAGAAAATTTGTAAGCTGAGCAGCAGAAAGATTAGACTTCAACTAAAGTTTCCATTTGAAGGCTTCTGGATTTCCCGTCACAAAATGCTGGACACTAATGGCACTTTTGGTGGATTTTGGATTCAGCACCTTGTTTAATGGAAACCGTGTTGGAAATAATAATTCTCAACAACAAATTACACAATTAGAAAACAAAGCTGTGTGGCAAATATGAAGACAAATTACACCAGTTGCTTTAAATTCTTGACAGTATTTTTCACTGGTTACCAAGGCTATGGCAGAATTCTGTTGATATGATCTCATCATAAGGAGCAATGCCATAAACCATGACATTTACATAATTTGATGAATGTTACCACTGATAGAGATTGGCACAACTGTAGTAAGTGTACATGTACATTGTATATTTCCACAAACCATTTCTATGACAAACATCGAGTAACATTGTACAGTACTAGTTTATCTGATATATCTGTTTGTGGCTCAGTTTTGGCCATTGCAATTTGCTAATTTTCTTTGTTCTGGTGTATGGTTGTTATCGTAATATAGCAAATGTATGCAAAACAAAGGAAAATACCAAACTGTTCCATGGGTAAAATTGGATCATACCACAGCTGTAAACCCAGTTTTAGGAATGCAACATGAACATAGACCCACTTGAACAGCAAGTTCATTTCCCCAGTAACAAGTCTTGTAAGTTTTTGGTTTAAAGGAGAATTTTAATGCATTTATAGACATGTGTTACAGTTCTAACAAGTAACTGTTCAGTACAAAGTATTAATACATCATGTACAATTTAAATTTCAATGTAAGTCCCTCTTTTTGTGCTTGTTCACACCTTTTTGTAAAGCTCTTTACAATGTCAGAGGCAGCCCAAACTAGACTATTTCACTTCTGTTTGGGCCTAACTAGCAGATCTGATTGTATCTATTTTCTTGCAATGTCACCACATTTGAAAGATGAAGGGTAAATAAAGGATGTAATGTTGTAGACTTAAATTTGCCTTCCTGTAACACCACATTACTAGAACTGACATTAAAACAAATTTAAAAGTATCAGGAAGTCTTGTAGCCTTAGAGTACAAAGGTATGGTTGTCAGCCACTGTTTGGCAAAAGAACTCCCCAATCCTCCCCAGTAGGGAAAGACCAAGATGGGATTGGAGGGAGTGGCAGGAATTGAGCCCATAGAGAACACTGCCAGATCATGAAAAAGGTATTTTCTCTACACTTACAGCAGTTTCCAAATAATTATTTAATATGTCTAATATGGTATTAAGTTTTTTCCTAGGCCACTGGGAGCCATCTCTTTTGCTTGTTTCTTAACTCTTTCTTCATATTCCATCCGGCTTTGGCTGCAATAGAGAGTTGAGAGTAATCAGGAAAGGAAACCTTTAACTCCATATTTTGCCTGAGGGAGGAGGGGTACTCATTTGATGAGTTCAAATGAAATGATTGCAGTAAATTTCAATTTACATGCTGTTTCTGTTTTAAAGTTGTAAACACCAACAGCATGGGCTGTACCTTTTCAAACTCAGTAATTCATTCATATAGAGAACATAAAAAGACAAATTCCAATGGACTGTCCAGTTATTAGCATTCATGAGAGATGAGTAATTCATTATGTTTTTCTTACCAATAAACTACATATGCTTCTGCCTGGGCAGGGTCTTGGAAATTAGGTTCACCTAACAATAGCTGAATACCGAGGAGTACCTGGAAAATATTTATTTCAACAAATGTTAAAGGCATACTGTGTGTTACCAAAACATGAAATTAAGTAAAGTAAAAACTGTTTTAATCATTACCTCTTTAGTGGTGATTTGTGGCTTCCAGCCTTTATTTTTGTCAATCAGTGACAAGGAAACTTTGCCAGAGGGAAACACATTTGGATGCAAGATAACTGGATTGAACACACCTAAGAGAAATAAGAGCATCATCTTCCTTAGACTTTATCAATGAGATGAGAGTTGACATATCAGGGACACAGCACAGAGCTACAGGTAGCCAGGACATTGTAATCTCATGTATGCAAAACTGAAAAAGCAATACAAAGCATGAACTTGCTAAGAACTTGTTGATTATTTACATGTACATGAACTGCTGAACCACCTGACGGACCCTGAAAATAGGTTGTTCAAGGTTTTCAGCTAGAAGTGACAGTTGTGCAGTTATAACAAACTATAGCTTGAGCCACTGGATACTCACATTTAGGAGGTGAAAATGGGTAATCCTGGGGAAATGACAACTTCAGCTTGTACATACCTCCTTCCCAAATGGTCTAAGTGGAAAAAAAATACATCACAGGAAAATGATAAACAGCAAGAAGTATGATGCAAAAACCTTTTATTAGCTTTTAAAATATAGAAAGGACCCTGCACACGCTCTGATTGGTCAAAAACCTATGTTTTATCAGAGTATAAAACATAGAAAAAGCGTGTTTTATTGTTTTGCGCACGTAAAATCTATATTTTAAAGCAAATGAAGAAACGCAAGCCGTGTATTACACTGTAACACTCCGGTCATTTGAGAACACTCGAGAAATGTAGAAAACACTCGCCTGCGGCTCATGTTCTCAAATGACAGTCGTGTTTTATCAAAGTGTAATACACGGCTTAGACTTCTTTATTTGTTAAATAGAAAATCCAGCAAGTAATATTAGGTGAGGAGGAGAAAGTAATAAATAGACAATCAAATTCTAAAGCCCCAGCCAAACAATAGCAACATCTCAACGCAACATATCCCAACAATGTTGGCCCAGCATTTGCAAGCTCCGGCCAAACTATCACAACATTCAAACGCAACAGATCGCAACATTGTTGGGTGCAACATGTTGCACACATTTGACCACTCTGTTGCAACGTGTTGCGACATGTTGCGAGTCAAAAATCAAACTAGTTCGCATGTCTGGGCACAACATTGTTGCATGAACCTGGCCAGACTACAACATCATGCAACATCCACAATGTGAACCAGCATTTGTTGGGCAAAATCTGTGCTATGTAAAATTAACCCACCAATCCCTGAAGTCATGACTGCATTTGAAATATGTAACCTTACCTTTTTAGGTCCTGGGATAGCTTTGAAAGAGAAAGCATGTTGTTTCTGTTAGTAACAGTCTGGTGATTGTATACATAATTCTACAGTACATTACAAGTGAATATATGAAAGATCATATATTTAAACTGTGGAGAAAGATGCATATAATATGAAAATGGGATTGATCATTGAAGTTATACACTTAACTTAAGCAGTTGTGTTTTTAGAGGCTGAAAAAATTCAGGCCTGAGCGGGATTTGAACCCATGACCTATGCGATCCTGGTTTCGGGCCTGAATTCTTTCAGGCTTTTATCTCTGAACTGCTTAAGTTGTGTGCATTTATCTGTGATGATATATTAGATCTTCAAATTCTACAATGGGCCTAAGTGACCCATGCTGTCACAGCTGATCCTCATTTCAATAGCATCTAGCAACTAGGGGGTACAAATACAAGTACTTCTATGAAATTTCATATATTTGAACTGTGGAGAATGATAATTAGCAAATTATCATTGAATGAAGCCGAGTAGGATATGAAGAATTCCACATATCAAGGAGGGCGTTATCCCATGAGGCCGAAGGCCGAGGTGGATAACACCCTGGGAGATATGCAGAATTCTTCATATCCTAGGAAAACCAAATTCAATAATTGCTTTATTATTCATTCAACATATTTCCCCGTTCATAAAGGAGTTTCGCCATTTCACTCTTCGTGTTTCCGCTCACCAAAAATAACACAGTCTCATTCCCAGTTTTTTTCGGTCAACGGTTCAATAATTGCAGCAGGCTGCACTTTTGACATCATTGGTTCAATATGACAAAGATTCTTTTCAAATTTCGTCAACAGCAGCTGGTTATGGTGAATTATGCATGTGGTTTTAACCAATCAGAAACGGGAAAATATTTTGAATGAATAATAAGATTGATTATTGCAGTTATGCAGTTGTGGCAGTGAAATTAGAGCCTGAAAAACATTTAGGCCTGAACGGGATTCAATCATGACCTGGTGAGTTTGTAATATACCTGTAGAAGGTATCGCACCAGTACCGTAGAGGTCATGGTTCAAATCCTGTTATGGCCTGAATTTTTTTTCAGGCTTTAATTTCACAACTGCTTGAGTTCTGTGCATAACTGTACATAATGACCCGTCATATGTGAAAACTGTACTTCTACTATAGTTCCCCCTGGATGGGATGCTAACCCAAAAGATCTTTTGTTATTCATTCAAAATGTTTCCCTGCTTCTGATTGGTTAAAACCACATGCATAATTCACCACAACCAGCTGCTGCTGCTGTTAACCAAATTTGGAAAGAACTTTGACATATTGAACCAATGAGGTCAAAAGTTTTGTCATGTTGAACCAATGACATCAACATGATGTCAAAAGTGCAGCCCGCTGCAGGTTATTAAACCATTGACTGAGAAAACCTGGGGACAAAGTTGTGTCATTTTTGGCGGGCAGAAAAACAAAGAGCAAAATGGCAAAACTCCTTTTAGAACAGGGAAATGTTTTAAACATAGTTGTTTTAAATGAATAGTAAAGCAATAATTGAATTCAGCTTTCATAAGATATGAAGAATTCTGCAGATCTAGGAGGGTGTTATCCACTGAGGCCGAAATATCAATCCCTGGATTCCACTCTACCCCTACAGTTACTCCAGGTGGTACCTTGTGCTACACCTACAATCCTACAATGTGACTAGATATGAAATGTACATGTACAAGAAGAATAGGCCAAAAGATGAAATGCCGGACTTAAGCGAAAAAGGCACAATGGCAAATTTTATCATTTCAATGTTTGTTGCTGTAAGTCTCGCAGCTGTTTCTATAACATATTTTTTCCATTAGTGGCGGAAATATAAGCTTAATAGCTGACACATTCACAGCAACATGGAAAAAAATTAAGCTAATACAGCCGAGGTAGTTACCACATTGCCATGTTAGCCAGTCGATTTCTTCATCGTCCTTCTTAACTGGATTCGCGATGAAATCCTAGGCCAAAATTCAGTAAAGTTAGAATTAACAAGAAGAGCTTAAAATTTGATGTCCTCTTGTTACTGGAGGATAACAGAGCACGCGAATTCTGACGTCCCATATTTCAGCATAGTTTTGGAAGACTCTGTTTGAAATAACAGTTTTACAGAGTGCAGTGACAATCGCCTCAGAACAATTTTAAAAAAGGCCGATCAATAACAAACCTTGGGGTGACTGTGTTTCCAGGCTTTGAATTCTTCTTTTAGTCTTTCAACGGGATCCACGAGCTGTGCTCTGGCTACCGCCATTTTGAAAGTAGGCGCGCTTGAATCCGCATTGTTTTTGGTCAGTCGTCTCGCACAAATGAGAAAACAAAATGGCGGCAAGTTCTTTGTCGTCGTTTTGCGCAAGAAGTCTCTTTCTATTTCCTTCTCAGAAATTGCGATGCTTCTGTACTCAAGGTGATTCGCACACCATTCATGTCCCTGTGATGCTGAAGGAATGTCTCAGCTTTCTAGCTCCTCGTGATGGACAAGTAAGTCATGAAGTTTTCACTGCGGGTTACAGCAGGTTCACCGTGAAATTCGCAACGATTGTTTTCACTTTGCAAGCTTCTCTTTCGATCGCGTAATTATCTTTCCACCAGAAAGGGAAATATTATCAAGTTTATTTTATATTCAAATTAAGGGCTCTGTAAAGGAATGGATAGTCATGGTTCATGTACATGGCGGAATTGGAACTCCACATTATAATGTGTCATTGTTTACGTCACAGAAGGATGCAAAAAAATAGAATACTTGTAACATACATAACTAATTCAACTACTGAAAACCCACCTACTTAGGGGTCTGAAAATAGAGCCTCAAAAACCAAAGACCTACGTGCATAACCTAGCTCTTAAATTCCCACCCCCTTTCCTCCCGATTTATGTTGCCTGATCGAATACCGGTCGTTTCGCCAACGTGTCAGTTCGCCAACGTATGAAGTCGATTCCCCAACGTCAAATGTCAGTTTGCCAACGTTTGTCTCGGCAGTGGATAAAACAATGGGTAATAATTGATATGCGTATAAGAGCAAAAAGTGGTCCTGTATTCTGTAGTTTAGCCGCGTTGGTGAACTGACATTCGACGTTGGTGAATCGACTTCATACATTTGCAAACTGGTCATTGGCGAACTGACACGTTGACGAAATGACCGGTTATCGCCTGATCAGTAGAGAAACACTTCCACACCAAAATGGCTTAAAGCCAATACCATTTGGTGATTGACGTAGCCACATAGCAACTACCATACCCAGTAACAATCAATCACATACTCTTTTTCTCAGCTGTGTTAATAGTTTGGTCAGACCTCCATAGCCATTTTTGTGTATCACTATGGCACAATAATGGTACAGTAATCCTAACTATCAAATAATTCTGAGATAGAAAATTCTTTCTTTCCCATTTACTGTTGCAGATATTTATAGATGCGACATTTGGCTCTGGGGGACATAGTGCAGCAATCCTTTCAAGTGCAAGCTGCAAAGTCTATGCTCTTGACAGAGATCCAAGTGCAATAGAGATAGCAAATATACTTTCAGAGAGACCTGAATTTAAGGGAAAGTTATTTCCCATTTTGGGAAAATTTAGTAACATCTACAAACTTCTTCAATGCCATGGGATTAAAAATGAATCTGTTGATGGAATGCTTCTTGACATTGGTGCTTCCAGTATCCAATTTGATGATCCAGACAGAGGATTTTCTTTTTACAAAGATGGTCCACTTGATATGAGAATGGATGTAAAAAATATCAGCAATGAAAGAGGTGACAGGCGGCTTCTGATGACAGCCGCTGATGTGGTCAATTCTATCAATGAAACAGAGCTTACTGCTGTATTAAGGCAATATGGTCAAGAAAAGGAAGCTGGTTGGTGCTTAATATACACCCTTTACTGTGACCATTCTAAGGTTCTTCAATTCTACCATGGTCATCTTAACTAACTGACTCACCAACTAATTCAAGTTTAATACATCAACACGTTTCTTTTGGTTAAGCATGGTTCTGCAGTTTCAACCCACAGACTCTCTTCCTTAGTTTCCACCCACACACGGCTGAGCAACTGACATCTGTGCTGGATTGGCTAGTGGCCAAACTGGCTGACCAATCAACCAACTGGCCAACTAACCCAGCAGCTCCAAGATATCATCAAGTTAATTCTACAGTTTCAACTTACAGATTCTCTTTTCTAGTCTTCACACACACTCAAACAAACTGACTGACCAACTGACTTGAAAGACTGGCTAGTTACCTGACTGGGGAGAAAAAAATTTCAAGCCATGCCCACAAAACAGGATCTTGGTACCTCTTAGAAGTTATTTTCAAAATTTCTGACAAGCACCACTACCCTTTTTATGGGAGTTTCCCCTCCCCCCCCCTGTTGTCCTATAATTTATCCGACTTAATTAGTTCCAGATACAGTGGAACCCCGCTATAATGAAGTGCCACAGTACCGAAAAAAATGTTCGTTATAGCAGGGCCTTCGTTATAGCAAAGATCCCGTTATAACAAATTATCTGGTTAGCAGCAAAAATATTCGTTATAGCGGGGTAACCAAGCTTGACCAAGCTGAACAATGGGATATACACCATGCAAAACAGTCTACGGACTTGCGCATGAACAGCTACATTTAAACAAAGCAAAGCTTTGAAAGTCAAGGCTTCCCTATCTTAACCAATGGGAGTCGTGTTTGGTCCATCAACCATTTGTATCATCATGCCGTTTTTACGGACTGTGAGCGACAGGACAAAATATTCGTTATAGCAGGGTAAATTGTGCGTTGGGAACGTCAAAATCTATTCATTATAGTGGGGATTTCGTCATAGCGGGGTTTGTTTCCACATATTTTACTGTAATTCTGCCAGGCTTTCATATGTTGTTTGTTATAACAGGGTCTTCATTATAGCGGGGTTCGTTATAGCGGGGTGCCACTGTACATAATAATTCCTATTGATTCTACAGTTTGGATATAGGGGAGGATATATGGGAGGTTAAGTTGAATCCCCTAAATTAAAAAAAATGAGACCCTATAGCATGCAGACTTGGCTTCAGAATGCCAGAAATCCCATTTCTGAGGACCTCAGGTTAAAAACTTCTCTAGGCGACAACAACCCCAGACCCATCTACAGTAGAACTCCTTTGGCGGTCCTTATCTTGAAGCCACCTTCTCTAAAGTACTTTATCCGTTTTAGACTCCAATTACATACCTACTCTCCTAGGGACAGGGAAGCAAATTAAATCAAACAATATTGCACTTGACAATTGTCGTTGGTAATGAGTTTCTTTACTTTCATGACTTGGAAGTCAGTTGATGTTTGATGGCAATGGCGGATCTAGGGACCCTCCCCCCTTATTTTGGGTAAAGAAAGAATGACAGAAGGGAGAAAAGCCAGCAGGGCAAGTAAATCACCCCCCCCCCCTCCCCCTCTTAGCTCAAGGCCTAGATCCGCCACTCGATGGTGCTTTGTTCTCTCCAGATCTGCGCACCTAACCTTGTTCTATTTTTTGTTCTGCAGTTCGTATATCCAGGGCTATTGTGCGAGCCCGTGGAAAGATGCCAATACTTTTCACGAGACAGTTAGCAGCCATTGTAACGGCGGCGGTGCGCTACAACAGAAGCGACAGGTTTTCCCGTGGCCTTCACCCTGCGGCAAGAACGTTTCAAGCCCTGCGCATACTCGTAAACGACGAGCTTAATGAACTTCAATGTGCCCTGAAAACGGCGCACAAACTGCTGCGTCCTGGCGGGCGTCTTGTAGTCATTTCATTCCATGCGCTTGAAGACTCTATCGTTAAACATTTCTTCAAAGAAGCCAACTCCGAGGTGAGCTACCTACGATCAAGAACAAAAGTTGCGGGCAAGGCGAAAGCGAGCACGTGGCTTCCTCTACATAAGAACGTTATTCATCCTTCAGACGAGGAAGTTTACCTTAATCCACGTTCGAGATGTGCTAAACTACGTGCTGCAGCTAAAGCGGACAACTTGGTTCTAGATTTAACTGAGCTTACAACCTTACTGGACAAGAATTCTGGGCAAACGTTTTATAACGGTACAACACCTATTTGAAAATCGTCCCACTATTGAAAACTGGTGTGCTTGGCACTAGAATAACTCTTTTTTTCTTTTAGTTATGAAATCTTGATCTGTAAAACCTGCTTATGGGCGGGTAGAATTTATGTAGCTCAACACTCATGCTTATGAGGAGTATAAAAAACGCAAAAAAAAAAACACTCTTCGTCAATTTTTATTAATAGTTTTGCCGTTTTAATAAAGTGTGCAAAACTATAAAAGGGAGAACAAACAAACGGAATTGAGAATTAAGAACAAATTAATATTAATGTTATATTTTACTACCAAAACAATTGAATTTTCAATGTATTCAATCGATTGGATTCTCTGAAAGTTCCAAATCTTTTCATTAAACAGTTTTGTAAGAATTCTCCATTGTGTTTTGCGTTTAATATATTTTAAGTAGTTTCAATCCTAGAGAACTACCGCTAACTAAGTGATAGACCAAACTTCACATCTGCCGCCAGGATCTGTCTACCATTAACTAGATTGTCTTCGGTCACACTTTCCTCCGTCGTGATAGTGAAATGAGTTTATCATTTTCTCTTCAATTTGTTTATTTATTTGCGGTGTCAACAATTAGCAAATCAATGCAAAATTCACCGACCAGATTACTTATTGATGAAAGGAATCCAGCACAAGGCAATAATATCGGAAGGAAAGTGTAGGGTTCTTCGTCTCAGCAAGGTGCGTTATTCTGCATCTTACAAGGTAGCTTGCGAACAGTTTCTCTTTTACCGACAGTCTGTGGCAGGCTGCCGACTGGG
>JAHPZR010010767.1:42500-50000 GCA_019787425.1 Platygyra sinensis | reverse complement strand
GTGCTTATTACATTACTTACAAAACGAGTTACTTACATTACTAGCTGCACAGAACAGTGCCCTGCTACAATACAATTTCTACATTTTCTACATAATGTGATCAATCTATACATAGACAACGCAGTTTTTACGATCTACAAAATGATTATTTACATCCAGGACATAATTCGTCATACTGCAAGTAAGTAAGTAAGTAAGTAAGTAAGTAAGTAAGTAAGTAAGTAAGTAAGTAAGTAAGTAAGTAAGTAAGTAAGTAAGTAAGTAAGTAAGTAAGTAAGTAAGTAAGTAAGTAAGTAAGTAAGTAAGTAAGTAAGTAAGTAAAACCTTTATTTAGACACGATGAGTATCTAAGCCATGCTGCATGGAGCAAAAGAAATAGAAACCGATTTCTTTACGTTTCAATATCAAAGTGAAAACACTTGCTTGTGCGTCATATGTTTCCACAGTTTTTCACGTTATCCCAAACAGTCATTCGTATTTCTCAGCATCAGAAAGAATCCTTGTTCTGAATATTTGTATGAAAAACCCTCATCGGGTCGCGGCTGTGGCGGACAAGTTTCTCTAACTTTATGTTCCGAGAGTTTGTTATTAAAACAATGTTTCATCAGAATCTTCTGTCATCTTCAGTTTAAATTACAACGTACAGAGTTGAATATATGGCGTGTGCAAAATGCTAAATGACTATAAGAACTGAAAAAGAAACATGACAATGCATGTAAAATATACTATAAAGAGAGTTTTAATTCAATTTATATGATAAAATTGATGATTTAGTGTAGGTTTTTCTCAATGAATCTGAATACCTGTAGCTTCTTTTATCTTAAGCTGGAAGGTGGTGGAAGCGTGATCTAGGATACTGAAACTCTCATTGAATCATGAAGTGCGGCCATTGCTTAGAATTTTGTAAGTGTTTAAAAATGTGTCAGGCCCTATCCTTTTGTTCTTATAGTCAATTAGCATTTTGCGCACACTATGTATTTAACTCTCTACTTTGCAATTTAAACTGAAGATGACAGAAGATTCTGTTGAAACATGTTTTTTAAAAAACGGTGTCTTGCATATTTAACGAAATGAAGAGGCGTTTTCCTTTGCCGATTTGCCTGTTTCCATGATACTATATATAGAAACATGTCCACACAGCTGTGGAAACACTGCTGCTGTCGTAGTTTTCTACCCAGCATCCACTCATGTTACCATAATTCAACCGGAAACATGACAGAAAGGTTTTTCCTATTTCCATATTCAAGAATGAAACTTTCCTTCTTACCAACCTTGACAGCTCTCGACATCCAGTAATAGTCGTTATGACAAAACTGACGGACACGAATAAGGGGTCAGTTTTAATGCCCGCCAAGATGCCGAGCCAAGATGTCATGCGCTACTCATAAATTCATGTATGCACTGCGGCACGCGATCATTAGAGCTGAACCTGAGATAAACGGAATCAGAGAAGGAAGCCTTCAGAGCTGCACATGGCCCACTTGTAAGAAGAAAATTTCGCCAATGATTTTCATTCACTGAGGTAAAGACATTTGTTGCCTTCTGAGAACAAAGTATAGTCAGTTTTCCAGCCTAAAGATGAAAAATATCGACCACTAACTGGGCTAAGAGTTGACGATTTTCCGTTTCGCATCCTAGGATAAAATAATTCAGTAGTAGTTTGGATATAGATTGCGAAACGTTCCCAAATGTATCACTGAATGAATCTCTGTAGATTATACCACGAGATCAGTCCACGGCGAGTGGGATCCGCGTAGTCAGTCTGTTAGATGCATTTAGTAGAAGGCTGTTGCAAATGCATCATGTCTGTTTATGATAAGTCTTCACAAATTCTGGAACAACTGAAGGGTTGGCTTGTAACGATCTCCCCCCAAACGATCTGTAAGGATCGTTGGGATTGCTAGAGTGCTGTTCGCGCCGCTTTTTTGTGTTCTCTTTAAAATCGAATGCAGAGAGCCATGGAGAATAATAGATTCCGGCATGTTCGTCTCCATTTTCAAACTTCCTCGATTTTCCTAAGAAATCGTGAACGATCACATGGAAGCCAGTCCTAACAGTCTCTCAATGCAAGGACCTTCCTGAGCCTTTTTTTTGTCTATTTTCTATAGTTGCTTCTCAGGCTCATGCTAAGGTTTATCTACCACACGGGTCTACACGGGTCCACACGTGTTGGCGGAAGATTTGTGGTTTTCTTTGTGTACACTGATAGACACTTTAAATCGTGATGATCTCGATCGCTCATTTCAAACGGCGAGTAAGGAGGACAAGTCTATCACCATTTTTAACTGATGTTGAAAGCTTGCTCTACCAAGTTCGAATTTGGTAAGAATCGTGCTTATAGCATGATTTATTCTTCCTTGACGGGTTGGCCACCGGAACTTGTGTTTACAATTTTTAACATTGTATTGAACGTGACTGTCACGGAGTCTTCAGTTTTTATCTTCGGTGATAATGTTCAGTTGTATACGGGAACTGCATCAGTACATGTAATGAAGGACAGCCCTTTACTACACTGGCCTCGCTGGGTATTTGAATCGAATCTAGCAGTTAGATAGCTTCAATCATGTGATGTATGGATGTGTTCAAAGAGCCATGAGGCAATGGTAAGTTTTCTGTCTCTCCCGCAGCAGTCTACCTTAGTATAGAATAAACGCTTCATCGTGTTCCTGACGATCGTGCGGCGCCTTCTTAGCGTACATACTTCGTTCATGCGAAATATAGACGGCACAGGGCTGAGTGTTGAGCTTTACAAATTACAAAATTAATAAAACCTAGTTACAGTAATGTTTCTACTACTTTCCCGGCAACACAAGTGTTCCAATTTAAGTGGTAAAGACAAATTCTGGTGATAGCTTTCGCCGATTTCGTCAGGGTTTTCGCCTTTTTCTCTGCCGACTTTGATTTCAAAGAAACCAGCGCCATTACATTTAGTTTTAGTTTTCATTTATGTCAGAGCTTCCATTATGAAGTGGATGAACATATATATGTTTCCAACATTTATCTTGATAATTAGTTAGCATGACTGATTAATGAACCGATCATGGCGGGAACTATATACCGAAGGTCAATCAATGGACAATACTAATCTTCTTCAGTTGCTACTCTGAGCTGTAATTTCTCGTGTGGAAAACCCGTTTTAAATCTATATCGTGGGACAGTTATTAATTATAAATAGGTTCTATGATGCGGAATATAAACCATTTACTGCCCCTTAGTTTTCTCAATCGGTCATGCATGCATGCATTTAGGGATATAGTTTGCACGTTGCAAATTGCGATCATTCGACAACCTGAATCGCCGGACATTAAACTGTTAATTTTTCTTATAAACTTAGTATTAGCTGCCTGTATTTACGGAACCCTGAGTAAGCAAAATTCGACTGCTTCCCTTCTAATACGTAGAATTAGCGATGTTTGACACATATTTGCATTATGCATCGGTATTTCAAGTGCGGCCCGCGCAATTTCCTATGGGCGGAATGTCGTTCTCTAAGGAATGCGTCTTTGTACACAGGTTATAGAAGATGGGCATAGACCGAGGCTGTGAATGGAGTTAAGAGAAACCTTGCCGCATCCGTTTTCTCATAGCAGAGGTAAACAATACAAGAAAAATTTAAATGCGTGTTAATTCCGACGCCTACGCACGTCACGCGATTATATGAGCGCTCGCGATCTGCTCGCGATTGATAGAAAGGTCATAGAAACGCGGTGCCCGGTCCCATTTGGCTTATTCAAAGGCAGAACACAAGTTTCTGTCTTTTAAAAAGATTTATTAACGTGTCAAGTAAAATAGCAGTTTCCCACTAAGTAAGGACACCTATCTAAAATGTTAAAACCTATAGTACCCCTATATTCCCTATATAATTCCCTCTATAATCCCACCCAGAAACCTAAGAATATTTACAATATTAAGAATAACAAAGAGTACAGTTAATACAATTATTAGGTAAAATATGTTTAGCAAGGTCTGCCTTCCTGATTATTGAATTCATTCGCTTCAACTTGTATTAGGAGTTATCTCCAACACAAAGGATTTTGGAGGTTGCATATTTCCAAGACTTTAGAGGCCAAATCAGTTTCTACGATTCGAGCCTATAAATCTGGCTCAAGGTATACGTATATTGGACAATGAATACAAAGCCTGTCTGAAACAAGCTTCGATTGTCAGTTATGTAAATCACACCGTATGTGCCGTTATGCTTATCGTATATCTTCCGAGTCATTTTCTGATAATTACGTTAGTCGATTAACCGGAATAAGAGGAAAACTTGCCACGTATCAAAAATTCCTTGTCATGCTTACAATTTGCCCGATGCTGCCAATAACCGTTGAATTCACAGTCAAAAAAGCAACACTCCGCCCTTCAACGTTTGAAACTTGTGCCACGCATCGCACTTCCTATTCGTCACTGTTTTAGCCAATCAAAATACGACCGGGAAGGACGTGCCCAGGCTTGTCCAATATGCAAATTATCACAAGCTGTTAGGTTTAGAATGAAACTTTCTGATTTATGCCTTAACTCCTCAGTTTGTGATATGCTTTGAAAACAACTAATGAAACTTCAATCTCGTTCCATTACGTTTCTCAGCCACCACATTTGCTCGAAAATGACCATTTCCTTTCTTAGACTCTTCTATTTTGCAAGGAATTTATAAACATCAAAATCATGATATAGTCTGCTTATCACATTACCGCAAGGACACGTTGCCGAATTTAACCTGATTCTTGTCGTCATTAATTTGCCATAATTTTCCAAGTAGCGCTAAATAATTGTTCACGAAGGAATAATATAAATACACTTATTCCGGCCTCAGTTACATATCTGAATGTATAAACTTACTATACTGTGTATTAATCATGCCACTGCAGTTCGAAACTCTTGATTGTAGCGTAATTTAGCCCACATTCCCTGGATGTGCTGAGCATTATATCGATCTTGTTTGTCGAAGTTGTACTTTCACAACCAAATTCATCATTATTAGAGCTCCCGATCGTATAGCTAGCTAGAGTGACATCTCTCAAATTTGGTCAATGCAATCCTCTCGCTCCGGAAGGACGGGAAAACGAGAGACCCTGGGGACGAGGTTGGTTTATTCCTCGCCCGCATGTCCCTATAGCCTCTTCTAAGCGTTCAGTTAGTTGTGGCGCAGCGCGAAAAACGGCGAGCGAAAAAAGAGGAGAGAAGAGCGGCGGGAGAAAGCGAAAGAACGCCTGTGGGCAAACTTAAACCTCTGTTTTTCAGGTGACAACAATATAGAATGCAATAATAATGATAATGATAAGAATAATAATTCATTTACTTCCATTACCCGTGTTACATAGCAAGATGCTCACACGCTCATCACAAAATGAAAAAAAAGAAAACAATTACAATTTGAAAGTGATAATACTAATTACAATAAGCTTAAACATATCTTGCAATGATAATGAGCCTTTTAAACAAAGTATAAGCACATGGAAGATTACAGAGGTGTCAAACTCGGGGAAGCGAAAGGCCAAGAGGCCGGACAGGTCGAAAAGAGAACCGCAAATGTACAAATGTCACGAATATAAGGAGTCGTGTAGGCCCGTCAACTCTATTTTACACATAATCATGACAATTACAATTTCCTCAAATGTGATTGGTGCTTAAACTGTAGTTTGCTCTAATCGGACAGTGTAATCGGACAGTTGGCTGTAATCGGACACCTGTAATCGGACAGCTATATGAGCCAATCAGTTTAGGTCCTCTCCACTAAATCCACCAATCACAACATTGATTACAATCACGGTAACCAATTCAAGAGACTGTCTTTGTAAAATTATGGAGGTTTATTCTCCGGTGACTGTTTTGAAAAGAACTTACCAGCCATTTTGCAAGTTATTCTCCATATTATTAATTGTGGTATCTAAAAATGACTATTAAAAGCTCTTCTTCAAATGAAACTTTCACTTTTGTGGGAAATTATAATTGTTATGATTAATTGGGAACTGGACATCGTGTCGTCCAATTCAGTCTGTAATCATACTCGGGATTAACAAATCGAACTCCCCCTTTGCGTTCGTCTCCTATTACTATTGTTAATCTTCCATTCTTTGCGGCTTCTTCGTCTATGTCTTCTCAATATAGATACTAGCTCTCTCTGTGTGTATGTGTATGTAGCTATTGTCGTTGCTGCAACTCCAGTTTTGTGCATCTGTCTACTTGGTCTTTTCATGATTATGGGTACGAAAGGAAAGAAACGCCGCGTTCTTTGAAAGATCTCACCGCCATATCGCAGTTCTCATCTGCCGTGCGTCAGTAACACTCTAGCCTCCTACGCAGACATTCTTTGGGCTCGTCACGCAATCTTCCTCCCCCACGAACGTCTGCTGAAACGACCGGGCACATTCCTTACCCTTTGTTCAAAAAGATCAGCCGGAGAACACGTGGAGATCACCGAAGAGCCAATTGGCGCTTGGTTATTGTTCAATAGAAAGCCAATCATAAGCTGTGATAGAACAACCCCCAAGAGGGTGATTAATTTTCCCGCGTTCCTTATTACTTATGGAAAACAGATTCCAAATCCTTGCTTCATGTATGGAAGAAACTCCGAAAAAAATCGTAGGGGAGGAAGATTGCGTGACGAGCCCAAAGAATGTCTGCGTAGGAGGCTAGTAACGCTCGAGTGCTACAAAAAACGCTGTTAAAATTGACCGATCAGAGGGTATACCAGATCCTGGTATACCGGAACGACTTAAGTTTGCCCACAGGCGTTCTTTCCTTTTCCCTTTCCGCGCTTTTTTTTATTTTTTCGCGCGGCGTTTTTCGCGTTGCGCCCCAACTAACTGAACGCCTGGAAGATGCTAATGTACCTAGCACACAGCAAGACACCAATTGTAAGTGACAATTTTTGAACAGAAACCTGTCTTCGTGAAGGGCAACAGCGAAACGAATCCTGGCTGATTTTTAAGCTACAACAACAATGTTAAAGACCCCAGATTGTAAAACGAGGCTTCAGTGACGCTTTGGCATTGCGACGCGGAGCGGGAACCTTGTTACTAATAACTGAAGTGCATTTAGCACTGATAATCACGGGCAATATGTATGGGTTATTGACCAAGTGTGAGGTCAAGATGGCTGGATATTGGCCAAGTTCTTTTTTTGCGTGTTTATGGACCGAAACGAAGTCGAGGTCCATAAACTCGCAAAAAGAAGAACGAGGCCAATATCCAGCCATCTTGACCGAACAAACTTGGTCAATAAAGGATTTATTATATGGCTTTTGGTGAAATTTTGCTTTCGGGATGCAGCGGGTAGTCCCGAGCGGGCAAAGATGGCTCCATCTTGCCCGCTCGGGTAGCCAATCACAGCGCGCGATTTGGTTCATCTTGCCCGCTCACGGAGCTAGCCATATAATAAATAGGTATACTGACACGGGTACATACAGCTCCTGGTATATTATATTTTTACAATCTTCCCAACTACAATTTTTTTCTCGTGTTACAGCTAGCGCTAGCGTCATTTTTTGCAGTAATTTAG
>JAHPZR010010767.1:0-37500 GCA_019787425.1 Platygyra sinensis | reverse complement strand
TAAAATAACGAAAGAGTGAGAGAAAACGGCAAATGCACAATTGTCAGGAACTGTGGGAGTCATGTATGGTGGTCAACTGTATTTTACAAACTACCTGTCAAATATTTATCTCAAAGATGTCAACAATCAGAGATTTAACCATTCATATCATTATGCCAGAATGGCAGCATCAGTATAATGTTTACAGCCTTTCTTGCTTTGTTCAGGCTCACTGGGAGCCTGTTGACAGGCCATCCTGAAAGCTGAAAAAGTCCTATACCCCCATCACATTTTTAATGGTCCATCCCTTACAGTGAAATAAAATTGAAACCAAATAAGAGGGTACTTGAAGTTTGAACCTCTATGGGTACCTTGAGACCTTGATTTCATAGCACTGTTTGTTTTTTTTTTTGCAAATCTCCAAGTTTTTTAAGCAGGTCTTCATTTTATGGATTGAATCATTGATTGACATTTACAGTATAGTCAGTCTATAATTCACAGCTGAGAAGTTATCTCACTGCATAAATTATCACTATAAATTTGTGAACAGAAAAATAAATGACTGTGTAATATATGTTGGTTATTCCATGTTATTACTAACATTAATTTTCAAATCATTGCTTTAATACTTGAGATCTTCATTTTTACCTCATGGTATGATGTAAGTTATGCTATGGGGTTTAGGGTTTGGGGGCGAAATTCAATTAAAAATCACTCACTCATTCACTCACCCACTCACTCATTCACTCACCCACTCACTCACTTGTTAGACAATTAATTTATGCATTAAACCTGGATTAAACACGTTTTCCCCATACCTCCCCCTCTCCGACAAGTTTGCCTTATTGTTTACGCTATTGTGTCAGTGTACGTGGGGGGAGGTACAAAGGCGAGAGTATGTCCAACTATGCTTGGACAGATTCAAAATGGCGTCAGTGTCCCTGAGAAGCGTGGTGGCTTTTTGTTTCCAAAGCTGATCGGAACCTACCTTTGTGAAGCCAGAAATGGAAAGGAAATATGCTACAGAATACTCGACTGCAGAGAAATGGGCGTCGAAGTCCTAGAAGTGACGATAAAATGAACGATTCGTGCGTAAAGATCCTTTACATGCGTGAGACCGCGATCATGAAATAAGCTTACTGCAAATTGGTTAGTGCAGTGTTAAACTTTGTTGATTTTTCGTTTTACCCACGACCACGAAAATTTCGAAATATGCGTTGTTTTGAATTCAAAATAACGGACTATGAGCTACTATGGAGCCTTTCGAGACTTTTGGAAACAGAGTTGTAGTTGGATGGAGGTTTAAGTTTCGGTAAAGAGTGCAGCTATGGACATCTTTGGACGACGGCGAATTGACCAGCCACAGGAAGAAAGCAGTATGTTGAATGCTTTATCATCTGGGACAAACGGTGAGCCTTCCTCCTCGACTATCGTGTGGCATTTTGTGGAGAACATGCAACATGTATAATTAAATAATAAGCACACTGAGATAATTTTCGCCATTCGTTCGGAAAGTTTTCGGAAAATATTGTCACATGCCAGCATATTACACATGATGTTGACAAACATTGTACATCATTTCATACATAATTTCTTCTTGTTGCTGTCATCATACTTGAAGCATTTTTGGGTGGTACATTATGATAGTCATGCAATATTTCAGCAGATTGAATAATATAGAAATCTTGAGTTCTAATAAAAGCACTGTGAAGTAGCAATACATGTACCATCTGGACTTACAATTTTTTTTATGTTTGTTTGCTTTTTACCCTGACATGGTAACAGTCTGTGAAATCAATGTATTGCAATATTTTAAATGCAAGTACTATAGAAAAGAAAATCATTTCATAGTTCTCCAACTTCAGTTTTAAGCAACTCATTCATTACCTTTGCAATGCCCCCAGGGGGGATTAGTCCCAGAAAAATTGGGAGGGGGTGCGTAGCCTGCTTCCCAACCCCTTACCCTAGCTATGACC
Source organism: Platygyra sinensis (assembly GCA_019787425.1). NCBI lineage: Eukaryota > Metazoa > Cnidaria > Anthozoa > Scleractinia > Merulinidae > Platygyra > Platygyra sinensis. Next base: position 35,545 of record JAHPZR010010767.1, on the reverse strand, counting down.
AAAATCTGTGATATTCCCTATCCTATTTATGACCTGACCAAAAATTTAAAACCCTATTTATATTAATTTTGACTCATATATCAAAACCCTGTTTCTGACCAGTTCCCTAGTTCAGACCAATGTAAAATTAGCATAAACATAATTTGTGATTGGATTTTGTTGATTTTCTTTTCGATAATGATGAAAAAGTGGCTTCTTGAAAACATACCCATATCAAGGCTAGAGTGCAAAAACCATACCCTTTTTATGATCAAGATGGCCGAAATCAGCTTTAATTGATACCCTATTTATGACCAAAACAGCTGAAAAACCATACCCTTTGGGGCTGTGCATGCCTATATATCCCAAATAAGGGAGAGCCCCCCTCCCCGGGGGGTGTCATGCATTCTAACATTTTCTTATTTGAAGTAAGTAACTTCATTGTTCTGCTCTGTAATCCCTGATTATCATAAATTGGTTAATAGCCCCACGTACATTCTTTTCACTATAACAAGTTAGCTGGTGATTTTAGCAAATCTGTGAATTATATACTTCCCAGGAAGCTTAGTGCAACAGGCAAGATTTTAAAATTCTGCCAAACTTAATGACAACATATTGCTCCATTATATCAAAAAAAAAAAAACAGTTATGTACCAGTGAGAATAAAAATTGTAAATCACAACAATTATAACTTCTGAACAACAAAATATTTAATAATTACATAATTTTATTGAAAAATTTCCCTTTAAAAGAACTGTGTAGTTCAATGTAATATTTTTAATGATCTGATCTCTACCATAAAAGAATTTCCTGTGCTTTGTGCCCACTCCCCCTCTGTCCACTCCTACCACTTTTACATCGAGCATGTGTCTTAATATCATTGGGCCTTATAATATATGAATATTTACTGGATGTACTGTAGAATGACAAAGTATAAAAATATTTTTGGTGACATTAACATACCAGTTTCAACAACAACTGTTTTTTTTTTAAATAAATAAATAAATAAACAGTAGTATTTCACATGTCTCTACTACAACAACAGTCTCTTGTCCAAAAAATAAAACTATTTGTCTACCACACTTAGGGCATGTTTGTTTGGGATATTCCGGAATAATCCTGGGAGCAGAATAGCTGGAATGGAAATCCAGGTATTCCGGAATGAGAATAGTTCCCAAACAAACGCTATTCTGGATTGATCCCAAACGAACGCGCCCTTAATGGTATCAATTGAAACAATCATTAACAAACAAACATACCAAAAAAATCCATTTTCCAGGAAAAAATGCCTATTTGCAAAGATCAGCAGATTGACTCTTTCCTGTTGATTAACAATGTTCCCGATTTTGAAAAATGTCAATTCCCTTTGTGAGTAATAATAACAATCTTTTCCTCAACAGTAACTCTCTTTTTGAACTAAGTCAATCCCTTCTCAGTTACAAACATAACAATTGTGCCGGCACGTCAGTAGCCTACGAACAAAAGTATAAACTTTGCAAAGATCGCCAGATCGCAGGGTACTCAAGGGTGCAAACGATTCATACCATGAGGTTGCTCTAAGGAGCCTTTGATTTCATCGGTAATCATTGCATCTTCGACTCATAGAAGGTCTCATGTATGGGTGCTAAAATTTTTCTAACACTAGCACATGGATCAGAAAATATGAAGACAATAGTAGTGAAATATAGCAATTTGGTATTTTTCCTCAAAAGGTTCATTCTATGTTGCCTTGAAGTTCTCTTTTGGTAGCTTAGTTTTTGAAAAACTTATGTCAACAAATATAAAAGCATGTGTATAAATGTCAAAACACATACGGTAAATGGCAATGTTATGTGACCAAAAATTTATCTTCGGTGGTTTCTTTTGTAAACATGTTTTTCTTTATTAGCAGAGCTCCTATATGCCGAAGGCACCATTACCACAGCTATATCTTTGGTTTTGGTATCCATGTTATAGTTATTGACAGCTGTCAAAGCAAGCTATCCACTGACCAGTATCACATGACCATATTGTGGGTTCAGGTTTAGGGCTCATAGAGGTCACCTGTTTTTTCTTTAAGTTGACAGCTGACCAGGAACTGGTTTCTCCATTGGATTGCAGATTCAAGCCAGGTTATTACTTTGAGTGAGAAGTACGTGAAAGGCAAAATTTTGGTGCAAATGAGCCCTTGGTGCATTTTTGTGTTTTCTTCTGACTTATTCAATTCCTTGCACAATCAGCTTGTCAGTTTGTTAAAATTTAACTTAAAAAAATAACAAAACCTCATGCTGAACAATTTGCATGCTCACAATTGATCTTTTTTTTCTGATCCAAGAACAACAATTATCTTTTTTTCCTTTATGGTTAGTTTTTTTGCAATCAGGAGCTCGGCTTTTAGGCTTGGCTAGATCTACTGCTATATGTTACAACTGTTCCTTTAAATTAATTAAAAGTTAAGCTCTTTTTCTGGTAAGTCATTTACCTCCAGGACACACAATACTATGACAGATAATGTAATAAAAATTGTAATCCTTTAATAAATGAAGTCAAGAATTTGGGATATCATCAATTATTGTTATACAAACAACCTCACCAAGATTTAGGTCTGTGTGGTTTTCATAGTCATGCTATTCACAGAAGTGTTTCACTCAAAGTCATAGAGTTTTGCATGGGGATGCCATGTTAGTGTCCATTGGAGGAGCACAAAACAAATAACACTGTCGAGCTACAATTAGTTTGTAAAACCTCAAGTTCTTAGAGGGTCTTGTCTCTAATGAAATGAAGAACTCGGAAAGATGAGTAATTTTATTATGTTGAATTGGAATATTGCAATATCATCTGAAAACCTGCAATGGAGGTTTTGGACGGCAGCCATGTTGCATGGCTGGAACAATATTTTAGATTGTTTTTCCTATAGGAAAAAATATTCCCTCCAGCGCAAAACATTTTCTGACATTGTTCCTGCCATGTACATGTAACATGGACCTGCTGTGCAAAACCTCTATATCACAAATGGTTTTATGTGATTATCAATTGTAACAGTTATGAAATCCCAGTCACATGTACATGCATCCATAACCTTGTTACACACTCTATGAACATTTCATAATAGAGTTAGGTAATTATTAAATTTTGTATTGTACATGATCTAACTTTCACTTTCCACACTCCATTTATGTACAGTGCTAGAGATAGTACATTATCATTTCCCAATATACTTGTGTCGATTTGTCACATATTAAGGTATTGCATATGAGATGACATTCAATTTGTCACACCCAGGTTATGGTAACATAGTCCTTTTATGTAACTCGATAAGACAGTGACAGGCAGGTAACACAAACATTCCCTCTTAAAATTAATGCAGATCTTTATGTCGCAAATTAATTTTGTGAATAGCGTGACATTTAACTTGTCACACCCAGTTTATGGTCGTGTAGTCACATGTCTTTTATGTAACTCAATAACATAGTGACTGGCAGGTAACACAAACATTCCCTATCAAAGTCAGACATGCATGTATATCACTATGTACATATAAATTTGTTTATGATATGATATTAATTTGTCCATGTCACACCCAAGTTATGGTCGCATTGACATGGTCAAACACCTTTTTATGTAATTCAATAACACATTGACAGCCAGCTGGCAGAAAAACATTCTCTATCAAAGTTGGGTGGACAGATATGAGTAACTTCCTGCAAAAAATCCAAATATGTTGAGGAATCCCAAGTGCCAACAAATATTTTATTTATAGGGCACTTATTCTGCTTTTGTTTTCATGTTTAGACATTTTGCAAGTTTACAAGTGGGTGTAATTAGAATCAGTAACTGGATTTACACGGATGACCTGGATGGTGAAACCATAATGGATCAATTTCAGAGCAGGTTAGTAGTAGTAGTAAACCTTTATTTAACCGGGATAATCCTTTCAGAATACTTAAAAGTCTGTAATATCAATAGGAGCCCTAATTAAACTAATAGGTTAGGTTTTTCAATACAGTTTTACATATTAAGTGATAAAGTGTATTAATTTGGTTCAAGTGTGGTCTAGCATATTTATTTACTTATAAGCTGACCTTGGCTATAAGCCGAGACCCTAAACTTATGAGACATGATAGTGGGTGAAAGGTTTCGGAAAAAAATCAGAAAAATATCGGCTATAAGCCAAGACCAAGGTTTCTTAACAAAAAGTTACTTGGGCGTTCATTCAAGAAACCTTCCCTCTCAGGAAACATGTCAACAAACAAAGTTATTGTGTAGAATAAACTCACACCTTTTAGAAACAATGAAAAATGTTTTATTAGTTGTAAACAATTAGCTAACCAGTGCAAAACATTGTGCTTGTGAATACTCATTGATCCTAACTGCACTATAAAGCGAAAAATACTTAAAGGAAAGGCACCAGACTGATTTTTATCGTCACAAACAACTGCTTACCGAAGTCAATAATCTATCGCTCGCCGTTCATCATGCCAAAGGCACGCCGTTCATCTTACAATATGGCTTTCAAGCTTAAAGTTGTTGCTGAAGTGGAAGTTCGTGAGTATGGACTTAGTGAGTCCATGGTCCGTCGCTGGCGCAGAGATCTGTCCAAACTCTTTAATGGTGAGCTGAAGAAGTTGACAAAACACACAACTATGGGTTGCTTTACTCCAAAGTATGCTGAACTAGACCAGCAGCTGTTGGGGTGGTTCACCGAGCAAAGAGATCAAGGTGAGTAAATGTTTGATGCTGATTTGTATCAAAATTGTTAAAAAAGGAGCGCTGAATGAATCGCTTGGATTTTATTATTTACATGGTTCAATTATTTTCATAGGTTTTGCTGTGAGTGGATTCATGCTGTGCCTGAAGGCAAAAGAATTTTCAACTGATCCTGCATTCAAGGCTTCCCTTGGCTGGTATCAGAACTAGAAACCAGGACACTCAATGAGCTTCCGTGCGAAGACAACGTTAGCCGAGTGACTGCCAGAAGACATGGAGGAGAAAATTGTGTAGTTCCACCGCTTCATCATAGCAGCCAGGCAACGAGCTGAGTATCCTTTATCCAGGATCTACAACATGGATGAGACACCAATGCGCTTTGAACTTCCCATCAACACGTTCGCTGGAGTTCAGTGGCAGCTGAACGGTCCCGGTAAAAAGCTGCGGAACAGAAAAGTGAAGCTTCACTGTCACACTTACCGTTGCTGTGGATGGAACAAAACTTCCACCCAAAGTCATCTTTAAAGGCGTCTGAGAGATCTCGTCATTCCGGAGTCCCTCCGTGTTTCTTTCCACAAGAAAGGGTGGATGGATGAGGAAGGTGTGAAAGAATGGATTCGCCAGTGTTTGCCACGTACCCCTCGTAATGAACAGTCACTGTTAGTGTGGGAATCGTTCTGAGCTCACTTGACTGACGAAGTGAAAGCAGATCTCAACTGGCGGAAAATTTATGTAGCCGTTATCCCTGGAGGGCTGACCCCTGGTTTTTAGCCACTAGACAAGTGGCTAAAAAAAATCTGGTACTTCGATGGGTGCATGAAGCATGGCAAGAGATCCCGGCAGAGATGGATGCTAAGTCCTTCAAGACCTGTGGAATATCCAACTCTTTGGATGAAACTGAGGACGATGAGCTGTACAATGAAGAGGCACACAAAATCGACGACGAAGAAGAAGACAAAGGCAAGAGCGATGGCAAGTAAACTGTTTATCAGTTGAAAGCTCTTCAAAAAACCACCCCTTTAGGAGCCACCAAACCTATAAAAGTTCATTGACCAACAATTTCATCTCGTCTTTATAACATTATAATTTATTGTGTTTTATTTATTTTGACTTGGTTACAAGCCGATCACAGAATTTGCATGACGTTTGCATTAGTTCGATCAAACTCTCGACTACAAGCCAAACCCCTTTGTTGGGAATGTTTTTGGTTGATTCAAGTCCAAATTTCTGAAAAAATAGCTTGGCTTATAGGTAAATAAATACGGTACATGTATTTGTTCCTTTCAATGTCTCACTGAACGTTGTAGGGAGAGCACAAGATTTAAATGTTTAGCACTTGGAATTGCTCCATGTGGTCCTTTTTGCAGTCTTCAGTAGAGCATTATAAAAATAATAGAACTTTGATTCATTTTGTTTGTAGATGTACTATTTTATGTACCGGTATATTGTCTGGGAAATTTTGGCTGTATTCATACTTATTAACCTGGCAATAGAATTGTTTCAAATGAGGATCGTAAATGTTTTCAATGGTGTCACATCTCCTCTTGTGTTTTCTACCTGTTGCATTTTGCACAATTTCTTAAAGTACCACTAACCCCGCCAATTTTTTTTGCGAATATAAATTTCTTTTTTTCCTGATCACCACTGTGAATTATCATCGTAGCTATTTTTGTTCATTTTGTATGAATTTTCAAAGTTTGTAAATTTGCCCTTGTCTATGTTTACGACCGAGGAATAGCAGAGAATGGGACGGGTTGGATTCAGATGTCATTTCGGGAATAACAATGTCTTGTCTACAGGTATCTGTTTCTGAGTAGAATATATGTATGCAATAGTGTGTAATGTGTAATGTTGGCGGCTGTAGTATACAGGATGCATAAGATAGAGTATTCATCCTCATGCAACATCTCTATCCTGATAAAACTCGGTCAGAAACGAGAAAGAGATGAAAGGATTGGGCTGATCTGTACAAAGCTGAAGCCAGAAAGCCATTGAGGATTTCTTCGATTTCGGGTTTGCTGATAGTTTAGAAACCTAGAGAATATTCATGTCCGGTATATTCTTTATCTCCAGTGAAAGGCTTGACATTGTTAAGGTACTTCAAAAGATATGAATTTGGGATAAACTGGAGGCCATGTGACTGATTTGAGCACAAACAATCCTCCGAGTCTGACTTGAAACTGTAGGTGAGGAATTACACAGTAAATTAAACGCATCTTGTTGTTTTCTTGAAAGAAATTCTAAATGAATAGTAAATGAAACCTATGTCCTACAACAGACGATGAAAATTGTTGAGGTTTCAAAAGTGGTGAACTGGCTATGTATTTGTGGATTTTAATAAAAGCACGCACACAGGAAGTCTTAATCCAACCATGTTTATTACTGGCCATTCCGAAGGCAGAATTGTTCCATTGTTTGTGTTTTGTCTTTGAGAAACAAAATATATCTAAATTACAAACTTACAATGGATCAAGCATTGAAAAAATTATGAGGAAAGCGAGACAAATGATTAAGATTCGACTCTATAGCTACCGACAGAGATCTTCCGGCTGAAAGAAGAATGCACATGTCAGTCGACTGAAATGCAAACCATACTAAATCGAGATATCTAGGTTATCAGCATACACTGTACGTAAAATGGATATTTTATTCAAAATTACAGTAATGTAGAAATGTATTCATTTAATTGATACTATACTGAAGCTCTCTTCAACATTTTGTCTCTTATGTCAAAACTATTTTCAATCGTTGATCTGGAGCGGTAGGAGGAGTGGACTATGACTGCAACACATTTTAACTTGAACTTCAGGGAAATAATAAATCTTTCTCATATAACAATTCTGTAGTGGTACATTGTAAGTTTTGTCAGTATACATATGACAACAGATTACCCATGGGTTGTTGCAGTTCCACATGAGTTTGCAAGTGATTTGATCAGAAAGCTCGTGTTTTGTTCAACCAATTTTACAACGAGAAAGAACATCGACATGTGCTCTCAGAAAATGTTTTCTTGTTTGTCAAATACAGTTGAGCCTGGATTATCTCAGTGGACTTGTTGGGACTAGGCAAAATAGTCCAGAGAACTTGGGTTCCTTATAATCAAAAATATGAATGCTAATGAAGAACAAAGTTGATCAAATTAAGAAAGCAACATTTTATCCTGAAACAACTTGTTTGGAAAACAGTGAAGCCTACATCTTCACTGTCAGTTGTGAGGTGTATTAACAATTGTAATTACAATTAATGAAAAATCTTACATGTTTTTTGCATTGGCCTAAAATGGTGATTTAAGTCAGTTTGTATCAAAGTAGAACTTTGTGTGCGTGCATTCCATCATTCTTCGAAGCTGCATAATCTGAATAGTAACAACATTGTTGTGTCTTTCCTTTCATCTATGATAAACACTTTTTAAAACATTTAACAGATTCAGCTTTACATGTAGTCTTAGCTCATTTTGCAACAGCTCAGCTCTCTCTTTACAAAGGCAACCTGCACAATTGTTTACTTCATGATTCCACTGACGCCTTTGAAGGTGTGTGTTTATTTTTTTTTTTTCGCCCTTGCTTCATGGGTTTCATCTAAAGAGCCAAAATGATGATTAATGCTTATCCTTGTGTTTACTTCATTTTATTAACAGGGTTTTTACAGAAGCTCTAAATTCAACAATTGCAAATAACAGGGAAAAAAAGAAATATAAGATTTATTGATTGCAAGAGTGTTTTTTTTAAATTCATATTTACCATGAACATACAGCTCTTGAAGAGAACAGTGAAGTTCTGAATCATTCACCATATTACTGTTCTTTCAAGAGAAAAGACAACATGCAAGACCACCCCCAACAGGGGTAAAACACTTTTCTTCATTTCTTGGAAAATATAAAAATTAGATCTCAAAAAAACTAATGCAAACCGTAGCAACCTACAGGTAATTAGCAATCTTATGGTTTTCTGTGAGTTTCAAGCTGTCAAATTTAGCCAAAGCTGAGAAATCTGTTGGTTTACAAGAAAATGACAAGGATGTACGAGAAATTGACATCTGGCAGAGGTTCTCTGCCTGAACGATCCATTCAACTTTGCACCGTTACACACTTCACACAGCGGATTTATCTAACGAACATCTGAACCTCTGCAGAAGACAGAGGCTATACATGCAAGTGTATGTAAAGTACCTGCAAACCAGGAAATACAGCTGTACACTCATTTTTTTTTTACTTTTATCAATGTGCTCTGTTGTGATTGGGTTTCAACATGACCTTTCATTTGAAAATATTTATGATAAAATTTGAAGGCTTAAATGCAAATATTTCAGTTCTATTAAACTTGTGAGTCTATGGAAACTGGTGCTGACATGCAATGTTCATGAATTTAAAAATGTTGATTTTAGCAATAGACAGAGGCTGAAGGTCAGCTGGTGAAATCATTGCAAAAGTGATGTGATATGTAAAACCAAGTAGTAAAAAATATACATATCTACATGTACGCATAAAATTAGGTTTTCGACACTTAAATAAAGTTCTTACTTACTTTACTTACTTACTAGGAAATATTGCTACTGCAATCATCTGGTGCCAACAGTTTTATACACTACAGCTTTTTTGGCTATTCATTTAATTCATTGGATGCTGATATATCTGATTTTGACAGAAATAGATTGCTTCTTATGGGATTTAATCTGCATAGAATGTACCATAGATTAATTAAAAGGGGCCACAATTGGAAATTCCTCAGGTTAATATGATCAGGCAATTCATTACATGGAAATTGTTGTATAAACTTGCACAGAATTTTGTGGTGTCTTGTGATTTTTAATATGGGTTTCTACATTGTTTCAACTTGACATGTATACTCAACACTACATATCTATGTACATACCTATGAATTTGCAAGTATTACTCCTCTGTAGACACCACTGAAACAAAAAGAACTCACATCACTTTGGTATTTTTCTTGTATGTTCCCTTCATTATTATTATTATTATTAGTGGTACTAGAGGCAAGGTGTGGTTAGTAAAGTTATTCAGGTGTAGTTCAGGACCTGAACTTAACTTTTAAAGATAATAGTCGTATGGCTAGTACTTGGTCAAGATTCACTAGCCATAAATGTGTTTCTACTAGTCCAGGCACGTGTACAGGATAAAACAGTCACATTTTTAAACAATTCAAACATAAGGAAATGTAAAACTGCTGTTGCTATCAACTGTACTTAATTATACAACATAACATGCATTGTATGTGGTCATGTTTGAAATGCATTTTGTTATTCCACTGAACTCGGCAAAAAAGAGCCCCAGTTGTACAGTACTTCTTCAGAGCCTGTGACATCTGGTTGCAAACAGCATGTGCTTCAAAGTTGTATGTGAGCCATGGAAAGTCTTTCAGCTATGTACAAATTTTCATTTTGATGAAGATTGAGATGTGCAGCTTTCAGAATCGTTGCTTCCTCTCTTGAGAGTGGGAGTTTTAGTTGTTTGATTTGACCCCTGTTCAGATGCTTTTGAGGACAGAAATACATACATGTCCAATACACCCAAACTGAGTCGATTCGTCAGAGGCACTTTACGATTCGACTCGATTCGCACGGAATCGATCCGCACTACCGGAAGTCAAGATCCGTGAAATAATTATGCATGAACCTTCCTCGTTCTTAAAACGTGACAACAAACTTCAGTCGATTCGTCTGAGGCACTTTACGATTCGACTCGATTCGCACGGAGTCGAATTTGGGTAATCAATTTTGGGGGGTTGAATGTATTGCGATTCGAGTCGATTCCATCGATTCGTGGCGAATCGGTCCTTGCAGAGTCGAATCGTTTCACCGGAAGTCGATTCGCAAAATGCAGGTACCGGGGGTGTGAATTGGTTACGATTCGAGTCGATTCGATCGATTCGTCGCGAATCGGTCCTTGCAAAGTCGAATCGTTTCACCGGAAGTCGATTCACAAAATGCAGGTACAGGGGGTGTGAATTGGTTGCGATTCGAGTCGATTCGCACTACCGGAAGTCAAGATCCGTGAAATAATTATGCATGAACCTTCCTCGTTCTTAAAACGTGGCAACAAACTTCAGTCGATTCGTCTGAGGCACTTTACGATTCGACTCGATTCGCACGGAGTCGATCCGCACTACCGGAAGTCAAGATCCGTGAAATAATGATACATGAACCTTCCTCGTTCTTAAAACGTGGCAACAAACTTCAGTCGATTCGGCTGAGGCACTTTACGATTCGACTCGATTCGCACGGAGTCGAATTTGGGTAGGCAATTATGGGGGTTGAATTTATTGTGATTCGACTCAATTCGATCGATTCGTGGCGAATCGGTCCTTGCAGAGTCGAATTGTTTCACCGGAAGTCGATTCGCAAAATGCACGTACCGGGGGGTGTAAATTGGTTGCGATTCGAGTCGATTCGCACTATTCGTCACAAATTGTCTGTTTCAAAATCGAATCGTAACACCGGAAATCTATTCGCTTTAGGCAACAACGCGGTTCGCACTACCGGAAGCTAAGTCAATATCTTTGTAATAATTAATGATACATGAACGTTTCTCCTAGTCTTCTTAAAACGTGGCAACAAACTTCAGTCGATTCGTGTGAGGCACTTTACGACTCGTCTCGATTCGCACGGAGTCGAATTAGGGTAGGCAATTTGGGACGTTGAATTTGTTGCGATTCGAGTCGATTCGTAAGATGCACACATTTGACTTATTAATCGTATAAGGTGATACTGTACGATTATTTATCGTAAAACTTTGAATGCGTCTCCTATGATTAATAATCTTGCATGTCATCATTAATAATCGTAAAATCCACTATTAATAATCGTACCTTACAACAAATTGCAGTTATTAATCGTAGATGCCGATCTTCTGTCGACACCAAACTCGACCGGCCGCCATTACGAAAAAAACTTCGCATTCAAGAACTACATCTTACAGAGCTTGCTCTGAAATAAATGTGATTCAGCCGAGGTGTTGACGTGACAAGCTTAACGTAAAGCTATCCTCTTATGAACTGAGTGTGTTTACCGACGATATTTTCAACGTTTTGTACTCGCCGACGAAAAGCAATGCGAGCGCGAATGTCGTGGCCGTGAAACAACAGCACCGCATTCACCAACCTGCGCATTCAGTGGAATTATCCCATGATTTGAAAGCGGCTGATTCAATGTCCAAAATGTACCCAAAGTAAAATACAACAGGAAAATAAGCCAACATCTAAGTGTGTAAACTTACGAAATATATTTTATCTGTCTTTGGACTCTTCGGCAAAAAGGAACGCGAGCGGGAAGATATATCGTGGCCCGTGCTCGAACAAACAACAACACTGATGCGAAATACAACTGAGTTGAGCCTATAATTGATTATAATTATAATTGCGCTTATAACGTTTTCAGCCTCTTGAACTGAACCCAGAAGAATTTTACCCATCGGAATTGTTGATTTCACTGTCAGATAGAACACGTCTATCAAATAAGTACTCTTGCTTGAAATTTGAATCAAAACAACTTACGAATAGAACCCACATCCTATCTTGTCCTGTGTTTCCTCGGAATGGTCCTTACCGCTGTTATGCCATTCCTCGCAAAGACATCAAGACATCAAGGAGATTATTTGCAAAGAAAAGGGGGTGAAAAAAATGGAACACCCAAGAAATCACAACGCCTAGATGATTTAACTATTTCAACCTACAGTAACTGGCACAACACTATAATGATTATTTCCACAAATTATACTATCAAACCAAAAGCACGAACAATTGAATATTGATTTTTAAAGGACTGACAAATTTATATAATCAATTCATTATTGCATTCTTGAATAATTTAAGCTATGTTTTCGAAGTCCCGCGCAAATCAACTTCCGGTAAAACGGATCGACACAAGGACAAACGATTCGTGTCGATTCGATCGAATCGAGTCGAATCGACAACAATTTCAACCCACCCTGCATAGACCCGAGGAGCTATATTTTTTTAAGTCTCGGGCAAATCGACTTCCGGTATAACGAATCGACACAGAGTGAAACGATTCGTGTCGATTCGATCGAATCGAGTCGAATCGACAACATTTTCAACCCACCCTGCATAGACCCGAGGAGCTATATTTTTTAAGTCTCGCGCAAATCGACTTCCGGTATAACGAATCGACACACAGTGAAACGATTCGTGTCGATTCGATCGAATCGAGTCGAATCGACAACATTTTCAACCCACCCTGCATAGACCCGAGTTACTATATTTTCTAAGTCTCGCGCAAATCGACTTCCGGTTTAACGAATCGACACAGAGTGAAACGATTCGTGTCGATTCGATCGAATCGAGTCGAATCGACAACATTTTCAACCCACCCTGCATAGACCCGAGACGCTATATTTTCTAAGTCTCGCGCAAATCGACTTCCGGTATAACGAATCGACACAAGGCGAAACGATTCGTGTCGATTCCATAAAAGAGGGTTCAAGAATATATTTCCGGTTAGTCGAATCGCAAACACCAAAGACGAATCGACTCTAGTTGGGTGTATTGGACAACCCTCCAGAAATACTCTGATATCCATAACAAGAGCAATCATGCATGGTGATCATAGATTTGCATTTCAAGATAGCGGAGAAGCATTTTTTGATAGGATTGCATCATGAGTATATGACTTGGTCCTATGTTTCCCCGATCAAGCAAAATCAATATGGTGGCCAGTAAACACATGTACCAAATATAGAATTATTTTTCTTTCTTCAGTTTATGCCAGTTGTTCAAATGAAAAAAATGTTGAAAATGTTTGAAGACTTAAGTTATTGACAAGTATAGAGGCAAAAATTAAGTAGCCAAGATGGCTAGGAAATAAGGAAAATCCACTAGCCAAAATTCAAAATCTACTGGTATTTGACTAGTAGACCACCGCCAAGTTTGAGCCCTGTAGTTGGTGAAGTTTTGCACAACAGGCAGGGATTCCGTTGACATTTTCAGCAGGAGGGAAACTGGTTTTCAAATCAAGGCAAGACTTTTTGAACTTCACCTGTTTATACAAATGTAACAAAATACTTTCCTCTACATGGTCAACCCAGATGGGCAAAATCATCCTTGTAACAGCTAGTCAATGGCTCACAGTAATGACAGTAAAGCAGTTATGGGATAAACTGCAAAAAGAAATACTTTGTAGATTTAGGCAACCCATTCGTACCAGGAAGAGGGATTCCATGACAACCCAAGTAATCCCTGTGAAGGAGACTAGGACAGGCTAGAACAGGGAAAACCTTAGCCTGCGTACCTGGTGGGGTTTCGCGCACGAGTGCTTTTGTTTTGATAGCGAAGCTGTTAATGCGAGTGGCGAAGCCGTGAGAGGATTGGTGAAGAGTCAAGTTGAATTCCCGCCTGCCCAAATTTGTGGGATTTTTTTAATATGCGTTCACCAGTGTACGCAAATTTCGGATTGGCTGAGAGTACTGAAACGTCAATCAAATGTTAATCGATAGATCTAATCTTTCCAGGGCAAAAGGTTTGTTTTCATACACAGATTAGAAAAATTGAGAATGCAAAGAAATGCATAGAGAAAGCTTAAGATTCTCATCTAAATATCCTCATGGAGAGCAGAAAAATTACACTAAAGGAAGAACAGGAGAGAGCCGATGAAGAGTTGATTTCAGGGAATGATGTCTTGGCAATACTGCCCATGGGTTTTGGCAAAAGCATGGTTTACAGACCTTTACATGATCTTTACCTTGGTGAGCCAAAAATGCTATCAGCGAAGACTTGCATCCTGGTTATCTCCCCACTTAAAGCCTTATTGATGACCAAATTGTAGATATAGAGTCGCTAAACTGTACGGCTTTGGAACCGAAAAGAGACCATGTTGAATCCGTCGTAAAGATCCCCTGCAATTTGTGCAAAATGGGGTTGACAGGCCTACACAACTTCTACGGTTCGTGGCATTTGTACATTTGCCATTTTCTTTTTGGTTTCTCGACCTCTTTGTCGCTTCACTCTTGTTTATAAAGGGCACTTAGTGTTGTGTTACAAGGGGAAGTTAGATCAAGCTGCTGTGGCAAATTTTAAGAGGCCATAGGTCTGCATGATTTCCGCTGTAATCTGCGTGTCGCTTTGTTGAGTTTGACACCTCATAATTTGCCATGTGCTAGTGCTTATTTCTATTGCTTTTGTAGGACAAAATATGACATTTACTGTGAAGGTGTAACTTACTTGCATTCAAAATTGTGACGCAGGGCCTGGCTGTGATGAGAACTCTTTGCAAATACAGTAGGTAGGTTCTTATCACGGGTATCATATTTGCCCTCCTACATTTTTCTTTGGAGACGCCATAGCTTTACTTCGAGAAAGCTATACGCTTGTCTAAAGAAATTCTTAAGTTTTCTTGGACTATCTGATTGAGCTTATGTTTCTGGAGCTCGTTGTATAGGTTTATTCCTACTTTGATCGTTCTAGTATCAGAGGATTCAAATGTAACTCTTTCGTGCAAGTCTGTTGACTGTGTTGCGTGTTTTATATGCCGCGCCATTGTTCGCCTTCATTCTCTGATTGGCCTATTTAATTGGATCATCAAAAGTGATAAAAGTGGGCAGCAAGCAAAAACCATACAAATTGTGGCAGGCGGAAATTTCACTCGTGGCTTTGCAGTGAGCAAACTCCCTCGCAGGCTTTGCCCACAAGGGAATATGGCAGCTCCACTGCTCGCCCCCTCAGGAATCCTGCCAGCTACACAGGCTAGGAAAACCTTGGTCGGTCATTTTGCACAGACCAGCCTATGGTGCATGGTCCTCCTGTCATGGCCTCTGGTCTGATGTAAATTACTGATCAGCTTTCCACTTAGTCAATAAGTTCACATTATATTACATGGTATTTTGTGATTTTAGGCATATCAATAACTTACACAACAGGGCGGTACAGACCACCTTGTTCTGTGCACTGTTGGATTAGTCTGCCATTTTGGGTGTACTTGTAATCTTCTCGAACTGGGGAGTCAGGCTATAAAGAATAATGGTAGTATTAATTGTTATGACTTAGCAGTTATATAGTAATTATACATTATAGATTCATGTACTTGAAGTGTCTTATTTTCAGTAAGGTCAGGAGCTGCCTCATTGATTGTTAGCTAAAGAAAATGAAAAGGGTCCTGTGCAGTGTGACTACGTGCCATTAATAAAAAAAACCCTCCTGTGTACTTGTCTGTCAATTTTGAGACCCTCCATTTTTCCCCTATATAGGGAATTTGCCATAAAAGGTGAGCCAGGGAGTGAGGCATTGTCAAAGGCAATTTTATCTTTCTTTTTTAAAGGAAAAAAAACTCAGTTGTTATACCTCATTAGAGTCCTGCCAAACAAACAAACTCGAGTTCCACTCTTACCCCAATTTATGTACAAAATTTAGAATGAGAACTGAGGATCAGCCATGACAGCACAATGTTAAATTCAAAAGTGCTTGACTGCTTTTGTGATTCAGTTAGCGTGTTTAATAGGGAGCAGATTCTGCAAAGAAACTTGCTGGTTGCAGAACTGTCCTATCACTGAGAGTCAAACATGGAAATATGGGTATAGAGTCTACAATGGAATGTAATGCTAGATGTTGCATCAAATGTTAAGTTTTGCTACTTTTTGGGGTGCATTGCTTCCAAAAACAGTGGGTACAGGTATTAATTTAGATCCATTTATTTGTGAACAATTATTGCTACCATTATCAATCCCCCCGCCCCTGACCCTGACCTTGTCCTATGTTCTGGCATTTACAGTCTTTTTTCTGAAGCTCCACTGTGGGGATTTACACAGATATTCTAGTGCTAGCATGGGCAACTTTCAACATAGTTTACAAATTTACAAAAATTTACAAAATTGCAAATGCCCAGGAGACCGTTGTTGATGCTTGGATTTGACAGAGCCATAAATCAATCATTCTGACAGATAGGATTTCTTGGATTCATGTTAAAAATGGTCATTTGTAAGCAGGAAAAAAAAAATTAAAGTTGTTCTTACTTCCAGGCTTGAGATGGGCGCATGGCTGCCGAGGATAACTTGTATCAATTGTTGCTGATGTCTGTTGGAAAATTGAATGAAATCACAAGTAAGTAATCAGTTTGATACAATTCTGTGTGAATTTGTTAAAATGATATTGTATGTTAATTAAGAAAGGCTGGACCTCTGTGTTGCCTGCAGGTGATGTCTGTGTCAAAATGAGCAGAATGTTCTGGATATTAGCTAGATATTGGCTTTTCTCCTTTTTACATGTTTGCGGACCTTGACTCATCCAGTCATCTTGACCTTGCGCATGGTCAATAGCCCGTATTTACTTTTATGCATCTATCATTGTGGGGCATTTGACTTTTCAGAAGAATTTTTGGTCAAAATCCCACTGTGGGGCCCCCAAATTTGGTCCAGTCAGATCAAATAATTATACCCACCTTGAAAATGAGTAGTGAGAAGCAGAGTTTTTGTATAAATATAGAAAACAATTGCTTTCCTCTACAGACGTCTTTCAGGACTTTAGCCACACTACTACTATTCCAAGATGGCCAGCACACAGACGAGCACATGGGACAATGTGACTTGGCCCCTTTCTTCCGTGCAAAGAAAGCAAAAAAAAGCAAAACTCCCCAACCTGGTACCCAGGTTCTGAGTCAAATTCCTGAGGGTGGGGATGACAATAGAGGTCAAATGCCCCACATATACCCAGGGTTTATCCCCTTGTGCTTAACATTGATAGATGCATTGATGTAAGAGTAAAAAATTGCATTCCAGTACAAGTGATAGTAGGAACCAGATGCAGGGCTGTCATTAAAGGCTGTAACCATAACACTTGTTATGGTTGAGAATTTGTGATGGGCCTTGATGCTATAATAATAATAATAATAATAATATATTAGGGGAAGACTTGCTCATTGTTAATATAATTCGCCCAAAGAACAACAAGTTTTTTGTGAGTGTGTTAAAGCCCTGTGAGTTGGTGGTCTGGTTCCCTCATAATAATTTGTCAGGATGCTCAAACAATAGGCCATTTCTGAGTTACTTGTGACTCTGTTTTGTGCAAAACCTTTCATATGACAAGGAATTTGATTTGCATTGAAATGAACCTGTAGGGTGAACACATTTTCACATAAATGGTTTTATATGAAGTCTAATTTTGACACAGGGGCAGAAGGCAACTAGAAAATGGTCTGTTTACTGGCACACACTAGTAACACCTGGATGAAGGGGGCACTGGTAGTACATTGTGTTGCTGAAGCACTCCACATGATGGAACTATGCACCCTTGCAATTTGTTGACATACAAACCAATAGTACTGTTGGTAAAGTTTCGCGTAGGAGCCAAGTGGCCCATTAGGCTGGAGCTTATCCCCCATTTCTGTAGCATGAAGCTACTAGGAGTATTCCCCCCCCCCCCCCCTTCTTGATGGCATGCTAGTAAATCACTTCCAGTTCCAATTTATACACCTGGGTAGAGAAAAGCACTGTGAGGGTAAAGTGTCTTGCCCATGAACACAATACAGTATATCCAGCAAAGGCTCTAAAACAATAAGTAAGGCATATCTACCCACTTTTGTTTGTTTGAGGTAGCTGAAATGTATATGCACGTGCGTATACTCAACTGAGGCGAATGATTTTATTAGAAATTACTTGAATTGTTGAATAACTTAAAGAAAGTTGTTAACTTACCCAAAAGGCTGTTGCTGAAATAATAATAAGAAAGTGAAGCCATGTTAGCATGAGCTTAAACTTCTATATCTGATCAGAATGAATGTCAGACAACTCGCCCCTTGGACAATTCGCCTCAGACAACTCGCCCCCGATCTTCAGACTCGGTAGTGGATAAAAGAACGAAGAATAATTTGTTCGGTGGTGGATAAAAGAACGAAGAATAATTTGTATGACGTTAAGTCTTGGGTTGGCTTAGGTTCATATACAGGTGTATTTAGCGACTCGTTTGGCTCGATAGTAGATAAGAGAACGAGGGGCTAGTTGTGTGAAGATCGGGGCGAGTTGTCTGGGGCGAATTGTCCAGGGGGCGAGTTTTCCGGATATTGATTTTTATTAATGCTGCTAGTTTCGACTGTTTTGTCCACTGGAAAGCAGTTTTCAGCTGAGTTTATCCGTTGATTTTGCGAGAAGCTTCATGCATATGAATTGACAGTGGTTTTTTGAGGTGGTATAATAGTTTTTAGCATTTTTAAAATACTCTTCATGTACGTCCGTCAACGTATGCTGTTATACGTTTTGTATTCGTCATGTAAGACGCACAGGGCGACATTCTTGAGTTTGGGTTTGGATGTTGTTCGTATAGATGGAACACGTTTCGTGGCTTAACTCAATCGATGTTAACTGCACCAATCCTAAACGAAAACTCATTGAACTTACGACATTGTTGTTATTGTTGTCCATGTTGAGAATCTTCTCCGTGTGTTCTGAAAGATATGAAAGAGACGTGGTTATGTTTATGGTTTCATCTTGCTCTGTATTCAAAATGGCGCGTAACCCTATTATTTCTGAGTTGATATAAAGTTTGTGTCCCTGCTGTGTAGCAATATTTGTAGAAAGTCTAGAAATATTGAGTCAAATTTAAATCAGCTTTGAGGAGCTGCTGTATTCACTATCTCAGATTTACGGAAATATATTCTGGTGCAGAATAATTATTCTACAGGACCACGGAATTCGTTCTCGAATTTCAAACGTTTATATATTTTGTTGGAAACCTTGTGAATTAAATGACAAACACTATAGCGCGCTAACTTATTGTTTCCCAATTTCGTTAAGGGCTCGTTTTGGTAATTTTGAGGTGTTACAATTTGTATGCCCTATCGAATTTCCCAGAAGGACGTTCTTCTGGTTCTTACTAATATGCGTATGGTTTAGTGGGCTTGCGTACAGGACAAGATGTACTGCAACAGGTACATCAAACACTTACCTGTAAAACCGCTAAGTTGGCAAGGAGAATATTCTGCCTATCGGCTCCTAACGTCTCTTGAGAGCTTTCTCAAACAAAATGAGCAATCACTATCATTTGTCGTGGCCACAGCCAAATTCAGTCATGTTGAGAAAAGGCGGGAAACTGGTGGCCAATGACGGCAGTTGTTGCGTTACTTTGTAACGCGCAAAAGTACGACATATAAGGAGTGTGGACCGGGAGGTCATGGATAGAGTCGTTGTTTGCCTTCTCTCGAGATTGTTTCTCCCGGTGCTCCGGTTTTCCTCGTCTGCCAAAACAAGCATCTCAAACTTATAGGAGTACCCTCTGGAAATCCATCTATGGCTGTTGGGGTATTTCTCTCTATTTAAAACAAAGTATTGTTTATTAGATGTGTCAAGTGTATATAAGCTGCGAATTTTTGTCGAGTGCAGTGAATCTTTCCGTCAGCGCTGCTTTTTTTGTCGGGCTTGCAAACCGAAAGGAAACGTTTGGCGATGGTCACTCTTGTTGTAGCTTAAATTTTTTGCTTGTCACATAAGAGATGATTATGGTTAGTACGTAATACTCGAATTGTTAGTACGCGTTTCATAATTCTCGCGCCTCAAATGTTGCGCCGTTGTTGTTTGTTTGCAGTTAATCAAATCTTGTGTCGTACTGGTAATCTCTACACTACTTGTACAATCCGAATAGTGGAATAAACGATTGTAGGGTAAACATTGTTCATTGACAAGTAATGTGGACTCGCGTGACCTGTTGATCAATCTGAATTTTACTTAACGCAGATGTGCTATAGTATCTCTCTTCTTGGCGTCAGTAGTAACAGCTAAGTGTTCAAGTTGATCTTCACAAACTTCACGCAAATAAGCGCCCATGTCTGGTTTTAGAAGGGCTTTGGACGAATGTTACAGGTTATTGAACTTGTGTAATAAAAGACAAGCGAAACAAGTCGTTTGCGAAACGAACGGCTACCCTTGCTGTCACGTAATGAAATTATTTTAGCATTGATGACTGGAAATGAAAGCAGCTACATGTACACTATGCGGTGAATGTATTTTCCTATTTTTTACGTGTGTGTTTCTGCAAAGGATGCAGTAGTAATTTCCTTCAAGTTAAACGATTGGAAACGGAAGCTGGGACTTAGAAATTAAACTACACTCGTTATAAATGGTTAGAGTTTTATAAACACGGTAGAGCAGTTCACCAAAAGGCTCAATTGTAGTAACGACGTTTATCCATGTCAACGATTTCAAGTACAAAGTGCTTTGTTCGCAGTTAGAACGCCATCTGAAACTTGGAAAGCTTCTTTACGGAGTTGAAGGTGATGACTTACCTGTGCTTCCATGTGCATTCTAATTGTGCACGTTCGCCGCTTGAACCGTCAGACAGTGTACATGTAAATCGCCGCATTGTGCTTAACATCTTCTCCGAGATCAA
Source organism: Platygyra sinensis (assembly GCA_019787425.1). NCBI lineage: Eukaryota > Metazoa > Cnidaria > Anthozoa > Scleractinia > Merulinidae > Platygyra > Platygyra sinensis. The sequence continues at coordinate 14,546 of JAHPZR010010767.1, read as the reverse complement.
CTAAGGAGCTCTACTTCAGATATAGACTATTAACTTGTACATGTTATCTTAAAATGTTAGTCATGCACGCGATGGGATTTTTCCCTTGATTGCAAACGGCGGCATGTGCCAGGACAAGTACTTTGTTTTGTAATAGCAAGTTGCTTATGTTTGGCGTGTAATACCCTGAAACAGCTTGTTTTTTTCTTCATTTTAAGACTAAGTCGTAATGGATTTGCGGGGTGTTGAAGTGCTGTCTATTTATCAAGATTTTAGTACTCATTTAAGAGTACTCTATTTCCTGTATTTCTCTCAGTTGTTGTAGAGAAACTGAAAGTGCGAGAGAATCTTTTCTATTATTGCGTGGGCGTGCAAAGAATCGGTGACCGTATCATGGTAATTATAGATGTCAACTTTATTTTAGAACACAGAAAATTTCTGTATTCACTAAGACAGGGACCACAACATGCCGAAAGCATTTGAAACAAAGAAATCTGATTTCGTGCTCCTTCATCCCTGATTGCAAGAGAATTATCGGGGAAAAGAAGTGCAATTTACGATTTTAATTTCTGCGTTTTTTTTGTGTCAACATGCAAATTTGGAGATTTTGGATTGTTATATTCCCATGGAAATGAGTCATGATACAATCGCGAGTCAAATTTGATGGTGCTTATTACAGCATATTATCTTTGATTACGAAACCAGACAAGGTCTAAAGGGAAAAATAACAGACAGACAAAAGAAAACTGAGAAAGATGAAAATAGGAGAGAGAATTAGAGTAAAATCAGCTTAAGTGCGTGCTTTATTCGTTTAATTGTTTTGCTTTCTCACTTTCTCACTTCGTTTACACTTCTCTTCGAGTACACTGACAACGGAACTAAATCGTTTATACTTTGTACTGCAAGCAGGCAGGGGATCATCCTCGGAAACCCAGGGGCTACTAGCCGGGACGATGCGATATTTTCGGGCGAGCGATGTTGTCGGCCGAAAGTTTACTTTAAGAGCTGATCGCCAGAAAAATATTGAGTATAAAATATTATAAAAATATTTTTCTGGCCAATCAGCGGGACGGAATTCGACCACTTCTGGAACTGGTTCGGTAAGAGTGAGTTCCCAGGGGCTCTCCAGCTCTTGAAGTAAACTTTCGCCCGACAACATCGTTCTCCCGAAAATATCGCATCGTCCCGGCTAGTAGCCCCTGGGTTTCCGGGGATGGCAGGTGATTAGAAATAACCGGAGATAAGCTCCGGCCAGATGGGTCACTTAGCTCGTTTGCAGACTTTATCTTTTACCTTACCAACCAATACGGGAAAAATGCAGCCTATTTCACGGAGTTAGATGTTAGAGTACGGGCCTGACATTAACGAGTGACATGCATAGTGTATCATTATTTTTTGATAAATTTACTTCTAGTTGTTGCAGTAGTCACGGTGCTTTTCTCTTTCCCTTAAAATAGACACCCTTCTTGCAGACATTCCCCCTCATTGTGGATAGCCCTTCCTCCTCTAAATAGTCCCTCTTTCTATAGATAGCTCTTCTCTCTGTGAATACTCTCCTGGCAGATACTCCCTGTTTCTATGGATTGTTTCTTATCCTGTAGATAGTTCCTCTGAAGGTATACTCCCCCTCCCTGTAGTAAATAGTGCCTTTCCTTGAAAAAAGCCCATGCCCCTCTACACTGTTTCAGTCCTTTTGTGGACACCCTCACTCTTTTAAACAGGCTACTCCTCTCTATATAGATAGACCCCTTCTCTGCAGGTGGTCCTCCCTGTAGATCGTCCCTCTGACGAGGCCTTTTCTTGAAGAACGCCACTGTCCCTTTACACTGTTTCAGTTCCTTTGTGGACACCCTCACTCTTTTACACATTTTACTCCTTTCTATAGGTAGTCCCCCTCTCTGCAGGTGGTCCTTCTCCCTGTAGATGGTCCCTCTTTCTATAGGTGGTCAAGTCCTTATAGCCTGTTCCTCTCCCTGTAGAACGAATGTCCTTCCCCAAGAGATAATATCTGCCTTGGATAATCCCTCTTCCTATAGATAGGTTTTATCCCGGTAGATGGCACATACCCCCTCCTTGGACAACCGCTTGTTCCATTGATAGTAACTCTCCTTGTGTATAGTCTTGCAATGAATAAAATACATTTACAATCAATCAATCAATCAATCAATCTTTATTTGTACTCATTCGTTCTTACAATGTTCAATAAAATTATTAATAGTAAAGTTAGTGTACTAGTACAAAATTACATTTTCAATTCTTATGAATTATTAAATAGTGCCTTTACAATAAGACGTTAAAAAAATCATTATCAGCATTCCTTCTTTGCTTTAGTTGCATTTGACTTCTTTATGGTTACCGCAATATTGTGACTCTGAAAAAAATTGGCAACGTTGTGTAAGTATCCATCTGTCTGTAAGTATTTGCTATATGTTTTTTGTGGGGTAAGGGATTGAAGATTGAATTTTATAAAATATCTTAAAACTAAGCCTCTGTGCGCCCCGATATGTTTTGATGAGAGCATGTAAACACAGTTGAGAATTCTTTTATAAAAGCAGTAGAGCATTTTTTCCATGTTTACATAGGCTCATCTAAACACTCGGGGGGCTGGGAGAATTCTCTAAAGTTATGCAAACCCTCGACTACGTCTCAGGGTTGAATAACGGTCTCGTGTCTTTCCAACTTTCCTCGTGTTTCGATGAGACTATGTAAACACATTAAAAGTGCTCTATTGCTTAAGCATCGCTGCTTCAGTGACAGTGCTTTCAATAAGAGTTGAAATAGGTGGCTGCCTGCCACGTGACAGTAATAAGAGAGGCCCTTGACGTTATAGCTGGTGATTCACTACAGAATACCCATGAAGCTCCTGCGGGTGCTGGGTCTCATTGAAAGCACGGAATGTTGTGTTTTTATGTGAGGAACTGCACGAAGGTTTGGTAGCAGGAAAAGTAAGCTGTGGATTTTGGTGACAATGTTCTTGCAAGAGCACACGCTATATTAAACGGAAAGGTTCATAAGGAAAAATTAAGACCAAAAATGAATATATTCCAAAGCTCTTTACACAGTGCTCATTTAAGAACTGAATTGTCAACTCAAAGCATATAAGAAAAGCCATAGTGTCTAGATGTATCCGTTCTGTGTTGGAAATCGCATTTTAAAACGTTAGGCACCTCCCACGTCAATAGTTCCATAAAACAGCCAATTTAATAATAGTTCGGGCATAAGGATCTATTGTGAGTCTGCCATCTCAAATAACTCATGCTGTGAAACTTTCTACCTTTTATGTTGCTTCATAAGGAGGTTTATATATGAAAGTAATGTAACACGAGCGTGGGACCTCGCGTTACATTACTGTCATATATATATTTACCGAGCTGCAATTTCACCATCACTCATTTATCACCATAAGGTTTGTTACCTTTTTTTCTAAAACGATGTTCATGTGACAATGCCTGTTTGAAAGCTTTAGTTTTGAAATACTGTGCCAAAGTGTTTTCACACAGTAACTTGGTGCATTCCGTTTTATGCTGCTTGGATGTATGCTGAATTTCTACGGGTCATGTATCAGCTTGCTCTGTTTTTCACTGTGACCTATTGAGGGCCTTTTTCTCTAGTGGACAGCAATCTCTATATGGTCAGCATTAGTTACGAGCTATATTTTTGTTAACATACTTTGTTGCAATTGCAGTAGTGTCTGCGTGCACAATATATACTGTATGTTTGTTTTTTACTTACGCTTGACAGCCTTATGTGAGCTCTTATTTGAGAGCTCTCCTTCCAGATCCTCAGAATACTATAAAAACAAAACGACATATTGTTTTCTCTATCATCTGAATTTCATTTTTATCATAAAGTTGTAAAACAGAAACAAGTACATGCATTCTACGGAGAACGTGTAGTGGTAATAATAGTTGTGTCACTTACGTCTCATCACTATCTGGAGAATCGCCCTACATAGAACAGTGAAAACAGCACATTAATTTACGCTTTTATGTAGTAAGAAACAGGGATCGATTAAACAAATATGTTGTCATCATCTTTGTTTATTCACGAAATTTTATCTTAAAAAGGCTCTTCCTAAAAGTCGGGATTAAAACTATATTAACTAAAATTTAAAAGGTAATTACAACTGAGATAAGAAATATGCAAAAACGATTATGTGAATTCATTGTTATCTTCCCCGTGGAAAATGGTTTTAAAATTGTTCAGACTAGGTAGGTGTCTGATCTCTAAGGGGATTCTGTTCCACAAAATAGAACCTGTAATGTAAGCTACCTTTGGCATATTCAGCTCTCCTTCTAGGAATGAAGTAATTTGATTCAGAATTTCTTAGATTATGTGTACGAACGGTTGAGATGTCATTAAATATTTGCTTTAGATACAATGGGGAGAGATTATTATGAATTTTGTACATAAGTAGAGCCAGCTGTTGTAATCTTAAGTTTGACTCTTATCGTAAGGCAAAATTTTTAAACAACGTCAAAAAGGTGATCTGTGATATGCAAGGCAGTAGTTGTCAGCAGCAGCAGTACAACAATTTTTTAAGTGGGTCTTGACAGTGTCAGTTGATGCATGTACCTAATGCAGGGCTTGATATACTTCTTGATATACTTCTTGTTGTTTCTGTGAAAGTACTATATCCAATCTCTCTGTTTCATAGTTTTAAAACTTGCCTCGCTCAGAGATGGTAGTGTCCCATTGTTAATGCTCAAAGCAGAACTGAAAAAAAGGACAAGGGTGTGTGCTTTATTTTATTGAAAATCTTCAATGACAGTTAGAGTAACATGACATTACATTAAGCTGCTCTCACCAAACTGTAAATTTTAGACTTGAAAATGAAATCGAGAATTTTAAGGGGGGAGAAACTTAACTACAAGTCTGTTGCTAAGGAAATCTCAAAACCTCCTTTTTTGGCTCGTGAAGTCCAGTAGGTATCAAAGTTTACCGTGTTTGTTCGGTTCACGCTTCCTTTAAATGTTTCGAACCACGCCCATATTTGGTATGTCACGTGACCACAATAAAAAACGTCTAAAAACTCGGACTGAGTGGATCGTTTTTGAAATATAACAATACGTTTAAAAGAAACGGGAATCGCACAAACACGGTAAACTTTGATGCCCATTGGACTTCAGGAGCCAAAAAAAGGAGATTTTGAGATTTCCTTAGCAAGAGTCTTGTAGTTAAGTTTCTCCCCCCTTAAACACGGAGCGATCCTATAAAGGGCAAGGACACGCCCCCTTGAAGCACTTTGTTGGCTTTCCTGTGCAATGGTGGAAAGCCAGAATAACGGTCGCATATCTGAGAAGTCGTGGAGGAATAGCGTTTTTTTTTCGTCAAACCAACGGAGTCATTTACGTAGAATAATATAAGGCAAATAATAAAAATACAGTGAAAATAAAACTTATTTTAACACTTTAGATGATGGCTTTGGAAGACCAAAAACGATTAATTATCTTCGTCGTCGCTGCACGTGGAACATTCAAATTTCGCTGCTAACTAAAATAACAAAGCTGATGCCTGCTAGCTATCTGTTTCCATTTATCTCGGCATGCTGAGAATGAAACGAAATCTCGTAAGAGGTGATTTTGGTTAGCCTGTGAACACAGACGGATTTTGGTGGAATATTTAACGTTATTCAGGTTTATGAGCGTTATGATAATGCAAACAAAATGGAAATTGAATAACACTGAGTTATTCCTCAAACTGTTCCATATTCAGAGCAAAGAATTTGGAAACAACTAGTACTACGAAGAAACAACAGAACTTGAAAAATAGCAAAGTGAGATTTCGCCTGAATATTGACGTTAACAAGGAAATGGAAAACTCAAGGCTGAATGCCATAAAACAACTGATTATGTTCGCAAAAGGTCGACTGAATTTAGCTGCAAGAGTACAACAGCAGCTAATGTTGACCTTACGAAATCTCTTTTAGATAACTAGCTGAAGAATAACCATATTACCGTAGATAAAATATATTACCTTCGCAGTTTGTTTGTATTTTTTTTACGAATTTTAGTTTTCAAATTTATTTCTCAACCGCAGAAAACCGGCAGATAAACAGAATCCTGTGGCACCTCGCTAAAATTAGACTTGAGTGATTGAGCCAATCAAATGGGATTATTGGCCGTCCGTTGGGATTTGTGATTGACAGGCTGAACACCTCAGCCACGTTATATAGGATCGCTCCGTGTTTAAACACATGAAGCCAATTATGAACCCTCAAGTTTATATTAGGCATCAGTATGGAACTTGTTTCCTTTGCAAAGAAATTGAGCCTTTTACGTTTTCTGAGTCTGTTACAGGATGGTGGCCGTGTATTTTGTATCAGAACATTGTTTTAGTATCATGCCAATGAACCATTAGTTGGCAAGAAGAACTTAGTAAATTCTAAGAGCAAAGGACTTGGCTGGCTACAGAACAAAATGCATGGAACTATTATCTCTGAGAGTGTTTTAATATGAACATAATAATTCCTCACCCTGGAGCCTCTTTGTGGGATGTCTGCCACTCCTGTAATAGTAAATAGATAAGCAAATAGTATTACTAATGTAATGAAATAGTACAGTTAAACCTCGCTGATTTGAACTCAAAACATTTTCCCTTGGTTTTGTCCTCACTTTGGCCTTCCACAATTTTGGAAATAAATTAATCAGTCTGAATTTGCAGGCTTCAAGTGCAAGAGCTGTATATCGTAGCAGTGGTCAGTGACATAAGTTAACAATTATTCACCGAAGTGGAGGTGAATAGTGGTGGATAAGTACTATTCTCTTATGTGGTATATACTAAATAAAATTAGTCACAGTCTTTTTGTTTTGTTTTTTTTCATGCCCATAAAAATTACATGTCATTAGTATTATGATAAATTTTGACATTCTTTTTGTATTTTTGTTTTATGTGGAATACTTTTATCTCGAAAGGCCAGTTGTAAGGAGAACCGTGTGATCGTCTTTCACATTAGTAAGGGAACATCCCTCAAAACGGGCTTTGCATGTGGATAATCCACGGATTGCAAGAGGTAATCAACATGCTTTGCAGGGGAGAAGGGAAACAGCAAAAATACACTGTATGGATGAACACTACAACATACCATGTCCTCATCCTTTGAGGTGTCCCTAAAAGGGCTAGGATCAATTTCCTGAAAAGTAAGCCAAATAATGGATCAGGATTTGTGGGACTAACCTTTTTCATTTGAAAATTATCAGATGAAGCTAATTCTATATCTGTCTTTAGTTTCTAAATTGTAATCACTTTTTACTTATAGAATACTTAAGAATATATTTAAGGCATTTGCTTTGACAGAATGATTTCATATGGTACGTAGGGAGCAACATTATTCAAACACTTTTGTAACCGATGGAATTCACCCCACCCTGATGCTGTGTTTCCACTAACAATCAAACAGTCAGTCAGTCAGTCAGTCAGTCAGTCAGTCAGACATTCAATCAGACATTCAGTTAGACATTCAGTCAGACATTCAGTCAGTCAGACATTCAGTCAGACAGTCAGTCACAGAGGATTTAATGTGCTAGTTTAGAACCAACAATGAATTTAACGAGGTAAGGGGAGTTTAACAAGAAGTCCTGTCCTTCGATTTTGTATCACAAATTCCTTTCCAGGTAAGCTATGAAACCTACCATGTTTGTTTCACTGGCCATCGTCCTGAGAGCATAAGCACAGTAAAGGTTTAGTAAGGTTATAAGGACAATTTGATATTTTATAGCTTTCTCAAAATATTTTCCTGGAGCAGGTTATATGAAAGTTGGAGGCAGTTTGGGTTCGGAAGGCATAATTTTAAGTGCCCTTAGGGTGCGGGCCTGTAGCAGGGTTTCAGGGTATCCTTCCCTGGGGAACAAATCGAAAATTTCGATGCTCAAGGATGCCATGTCTGACAGGGCATCTGGCAGGATGCGGTGGTGCAGATCCGCATAACCATCTAACATCCGCATTCTCCGCACAATCAGAGCTTTTCTCCCCATGAAACAAAACAATTGTGCCACATTAGCGACAAAGTAACTACCTTACAACCCCACAAGCGAAAATTTCGAGAGACTGATTATTCAGTTTGAAGTAGTTTTACTCCTAAGACAGCGAAGGCATGTTTGCAATTTTCAAATTGTTGGCTGTGATACGCAAATCCCTTTCCAGAATAAAGATGTACTGTTTTAATAAGGTGAACTAGAGCTTACCCTTCGTCTTCTATTATCTTATTAAACAAATTTTTACCTCTCTTTAAACCACGACGGCGATGAACAATCACTCGATACGTGAACACAACTTTGATAAAACTGAACACGTTGTCAACTCAGCTAAACACCATTCATGTACGACAAACGAAATATCGACTTCATGTACAACAAACGAAATATCGTCAGAGATTTTCACTAGCGCATAAGCATGAGCTGACATACGCAGACGCAGTAAGACGCTGATAATTAGCGCCTTTTGTTAGAAATTTCGCTAATAAAAGGCGCTAATTATCATCTTACTGCTTCAGCGTATGTCGGCTTATCCTTTTGCTTATGCGCTAGTGAAAACCAGCCTTTAGAGCTTACAGAGCTTTCACATGTAATGTGCGTGGGGCGCATTTCACCAGTGGATGGTCTGCTGACCAAAGAAACACAAGAAGCGCGGGCTGGCCACCTGTGAATTAATCTCGAGACGAGAGTCAGCGAAGGCCGAGATTCCTTTCCTGCTATGCTGTGCGAAGTTAAAGTCTGAAAAGATTCTTTTGATGCGTGTTGGCTCGTGTGCTTGAGACCTTTATCGACTGGATGCCGCTCATCAGTGAACAAATGAACTTCATTATACAATGAAAGAACATTTTAGATTTAACACCAGTGTAGGTTTGGCTGTCTGCCCATGGCTCACTTATTGGACGTGCGATGTCTAAAAGAGAAAGATTGTTCCATATAGCAAATTGCAACTTGTGTTAAATGTTGATGATTAACTTGAGACATTTGTGTGAAAACTATTTTCTTTTCCTTTTGAGCCGACTTATTGTTCCGTTAACAAGAACAAAAATTAATCACAGCGAGTGAAAAGTTAAACTTGATTCAGGTAGAGAATCGTAGTCAGTAATTGACGAGGTTGTTAAAAACGTCGTGTTGATTCAACGTAGTACAAAGACGTCCTGGTGTGCTGGCTGGCGACGTCGGCACTAGAAATGTTTCGTCGGTCTCAAGGCGAAATTGATATATTTCGCGATATGCTCTAAATCGCAACAAAGCGAGGTGAGCAAAGCTTTTTCCTGACCAGACCTTGCCTTCACATCGCTTTGTCAATCGTTGTCAGTGGTGTGTTTTTCAGTTCTTTTTTTTCTATAAAACAATATCACTGAATCCTGTTGTCTCCCTTGTTTATGTTGCCGCCTTCGTTATTAATTGAAATAAAAGGAAAAAAATTCAGTAGACTTTGACTTTTTAGCATAAACAGACCAAAGGTTCAGTTACGATGTAAATCACTGCTTGTTGTGGTTTAATTCCGGTTTCCAGGAAAGTTTCGACAATGAAATCACTTTCTGAGAAACCAAGTCCTATCGGGTTTGGTTCTGATGCAAAGCCTTCTGAATTTTTCAACATGTAGACGTTGTAACTGTTCGTGTATACATTTGTGCAATGCACAGGTCTGTTAAATACAAATTAGTTATCCGTGGGTCACGCAACAGAGGCTGCCGAAACTATTCTGGTTTGTGCTGCTGTGCGGATATCAAATAGCAGGGGCTCTGATTGGCAGATTCAAGGACATTATTCTCCTGTAATGCCCACGGGCTGATTAGGGGGCCTGTAAAACCAAAGAAGAAACCATATAATAAACAACTTATTAACCTGGAACGTACGGTCTTTACGGGAAAATTTCAAATCTCAGCCATGCTCTAAATTCCTCCTATTGTATAGCATTACCAAATAATGAAAATACACGGGCTGATTGTTTTAAAATAATGTTTCCACAGGGAGCACACCATCTTGTTTACTGGGAAGAGAGTAAATAAAGGAATAAAAAGGATAAATAGATTACCTTTGTCTCCTGTTGTCTTTTCTTAAGCGACCTTACAGGGAAAACCGCTACCTACATGTCCCGTGTACGTCCTGTATAACACCAGCGCTAAACTCGTAGCTAGGCCTTTTAATTTCGCGGTGTGCAAAAAATTTTTTGGTTTACAAATATTATTAACCCTTTGCCAAAACATTTTAAGGAGGCTCGAAAGGGTTTTTCGTTGCTATATTGTTTGTGAAACGATGGAAGATTACAAAGAAGGATGTTTAATGGTGTGGGCAAACTATATGTCTCCTTGCAACTCTATTGTTGGGCCATACTTTAAGGGTACTTGTGACGTCATATCAGTTACCATGGCAACGCACAAGGTCCACAAAAGTGTCCTCTAAATTTCAGTTTTTGTAAAATTTCTCAGAAACTAATTCGGTGACCTACCATTTTTATTTCTTCGTTGGAAAGTTCCTTAAGTTCTTTAACTTTTCAGACAGTATGGAAAAAATTCATTTAGTAGAATTAAATACATTTAAAGAAAACGCGTTTTATGGCTTACAGAAAATTCCACTAGATAGTTTTCCCCGAAACTTTTATATCTGAAATGCCATCGTGAACGGTGCATGCATGAAAAAAATAAAGATAGGTCACCGAGCAAACGTTCGAGCCAAAAACAAATGTTTTCTGCAGATTTTATTTCCGGTTCGCGCGATTTTACGCAGCATTAACTTCCGGTGTGCTGATTCAAGGTTTTTAGCTGCACGTGCACGCGCAATCTACACACGTCATTACTAAGGGGCCGACCATTTAACTCTTGAGGGGGGGCGTGGGTGATTTTGAAAAAAATTTCCTGCAAGCTCTTGTCGGAGAAAAAAAATTGCGTGCAGCTGGATGTAATAGAAAGCTTATGGGAAAAAAACGGGAAAAAATATCCTGCCCACCAGATTGCTATAAACAAAAATTCTTGCTGACCAGAAATCACCCACCCCTCCCCTCAAGAGTTAAATGGTCGGCCCCTAAGATGCACGCGTCAGCGGAATGAATCAAAATCAGAGAGAGAAGAGTGGAGAAATTAGATCTTGTAACACGTTAATACAAATGCGAACGGTAAAGCTCTCCCAAATTGGTTTTGGTTACTTTTCCTGTAACCCGTAAAACCATTGTAAGGAAAAAATATCTCCTTGTCACAAAGAATACATCCGGATGAAAGCCAGTCGTTTCGCACGCGCAGGAACTCGATTGAGCGCGCGTGAACAACTTCGCGCATGCGTTAAGTGGGATCTAGTCGACCTTGACTTTTTCATATTTTCTAACTTCGTGCGCTAATATTTTCGCTTCCAGTCGGTGAATTTTTTTCAAATTTTTGGTGACAACTAAGATCAATCGGATGCATATATACACCAATTCTTAAAAAATTCTGTAGGTGGGGAAAAAATCTAAAAAGCAATAGTCAAAAAGTACGTTTTTACTTCCTTCTGTCCTACAGAATTTTTCTAAAGTTACATATTTGGACGATCATTCCTAATAACATGTATTATTATATGGCTAGCTCCGTGAGCGGGCAAGATGAACCAAATCGCGCGCTGTGATTGGCTACCCGAGCGGGCAAGATGGAGCCATCTTGCCCGCTCGGGACTACCCGCTGCATCCCGAAAGCAAAATTTCACCAAAAGCCACATAATAAATCCTTTATTGACCAAGTTTGTTCGGTCAAGATGGCTGGATATTGGCCTCGTTCTTTTTTTTGCGAGTTTATGGACCTCGACTTCGTCTCGGTCCATAAACACGCAACAAAAAGAACTTGGCCAATATCCAGCCATCTTGACTTCACGCTTGGTCAATAACCCATACTTATTATATGGCTAGCTCCGTGAGCGGGCAAGATGAACCAAATCGCGCGCTGTGATTGGCTACCCGAGCGGGCAAGATGGAGCCATCTTGCCCGCTCGGGACTACCCGCTGCATCCCGAAAGCAAAATTTCACCAAAAGCCATATAATAAATCCTTTATTGACCAAGTTTGTTCGGTCAAGATGGCTGGATATTGGCCTCGTTCTTTTTTTTGCGAGTTTTCGTCTCGGTCCATAAACACGCAAAAAAAGAACTTGGCCAATATACAGCCATCTTGACCTCACACTTGGTCAATAACCCATACATATAGGAGTTTGAAAAGATTTCACCGACCCGTTCTCTTGATAACACGATAGCTTTCGATTTTGGGGGTGCAACTGAATGCGTTATATCGTTGCCATGGTAACAGATTTTCTGGAAAAAATATGATGTAATGATTCTATAACGTTTTATTTATGTCTGCGGTAAATTTCACCGTGATACGATAAACCAAACTGTAGTTGGAAAAGAATTTATAAAACTAGTCTGGGGAAAATGAAAACTGTTTCGAGCCACCTTAAACGCAACCGAAACTTCGCTCGAATCGCTAAATTTCGTTACTTCCACGAAACCCCACAAAAAAGGAGGTCGAAAGACTTTTATAACAACTTGGCCGAATTTATTTTTGAATACTTTGACGACAATCGAAGAATCTTACCCTGCTCCCAATCGCTAAAACGCTTCAGGTATTAACTCGTGACAAGTTATTTCCGTACGGAGATTGGGTGATTGCCTACGTGCAAGAAAACTGCAAACTTGATCAATAAAGCGGTTTTCAATGAATGCGGAATATAATATAGAATAAGCCAATTTTCAAAACGAGTCTTCGCTTTTTGATAATGACTTTTTGCGGGAAAATGAAACTGTAGACGGAGCTCATTTTCATATGAATGGTTTCGTACATAGAGTAGTTTTGACACAGACAAAAGGTGACTCGGAAATGACCTATTTTTGTTTGGCTTCACTAAGCTCCATCACTGCCTTAAGACCACCAGAGTCATAAGGCGCGTAAGTTGAGCGTCGGATGACTTTATCTTTCCCATTCCACAGAAAATTAAACACCAAAGCGTTAAATTCTTTTATAACCGTGGCTGGTGTACTTAAAAAGAGCTAGGATAAATCATTTTGGGGAGAAGTATTGCTTTGATAATGCTTACTTTGCATGCCATGAATTGAAAGACCTCTTGACTTCCAAAGATTTATTAAATTTGCGATTTTCTTCAATCTTTGGTTAAAGTTTTTGTCAACAAGTATCTTTACATCATATGTAATGAAGATGCCCAAAAATTGACACATGTTTTCCACAAGAATCCAACAGGTTCGTCTTCACAATTTTGCAGAGATCCAATCCACATGGCTTCTGTTTTCATAACATTCAGTTTTAAGCCCGAGACTTTCTCAAAATCGTTAAGTAATTTAAGCAAGGCTTGAGCAGAGTTCAAATCCGCTAAAATGGCAGTTGTATCATCTGCAAACTGAAGTAATTTAGTCTCCGAATCACTTATTTTAATCCCTTTAATATTTCCATCATTTCATACTGCAATAGCCAATATTTCAACACTAATGACGAAAAGATACGGAGAGAGGGGATCTCCCTGTCTAACCCCGTGCTCAACATTAAAATAGTGGGAGCATAGTCCATTATTTATTATGCAGCTTTTAACGTTTTTGTAAAAAGTATTAACCCATCTTATAAGGTCAGGTCCAAACTTAAATAGCTCCAGACACTTTTTAAGAAAATGCCGTTCTAAGCTATCAAATGCTTTTTCAAAATCAATAAATAACAAAAGGCCTGGGAAATTTTTAGCTTGCGTGAAACTCATCATGTCGAGAATTGAACGTATATTGTCCCCGATATTTCTTCCTGGAATATATCCAGTTTGGTTATGATGTATTAATCCCGGCAGCAACCGTTTCATTCTTTCGGCAATGACTTTCGAGCAATCTTTGCATCAACGTTTAAAAGAGAAATCGGCCTCCAGTTTTTTTAGGTCGCAGCGATCTAGATCCTTTTTTTCAATGAGAGTAATTACAACCTGCTTTTGTGATGAACTCAAGTCTCCTTTTTCAAATGATACATTAAAACATTCTTCTAGACGGTTTCCAATAGAATCCCAGAACATTTTGTAAAATTCTCATGCCAGCGTGCCCGTGACCTCACAATTATACCTTCAACCTTTTCTTTATACAATTTTTCAATTTGCTCTCGTAGCACATTTAAAGTTGTTTGATTTTCCTAGGAAAGATTATTTTGAAAACTGATATGCTTCCTGAAATTTCTTGTTTAACATCTGCTCTTCCAATTTTTTTTCCTTACATTTATTCATTCTCTACTTGCACAAATCCCATAATACACCTCTTTTACCCCCCAAAAATTTGCATAGGCATTGTTTTAGATTACTCTTGGGACATGTTCATGTCCCAGGAGAAATTGCAAACAATGAGTATGCAAAATTTTGGGGGGGTTAAAGAGGTGCATTATGGTATTGTGCAAGTAGTGAATTGAATATTTTCTGGAATATTTCTTAATGTTATATTTCACCCAGTCCCACACTGATCGCGGGTCCTCAAGATCGTTCTCACCTTCCTGTACCCACCATTGAGGTATTGAGAATTTATTTTTTCAACCTTTTCAAGTCTCGTCACTCGGTAAGGACGCTCCTCGAAGAATTTTAATTTTACTCGTATTTCAATTAC
>JAHPZR010010766.1:42500-45000 GCA_019787425.1 Platygyra sinensis | reverse complement strand
CAAATGGTGTTACCGACAGCACGGAAAACTAAACCCATGAATAGAACTTCATTACTTGAATATAGTTCAGCTGGCTAGCTATCAAGGAAACTCATAAAACTTCATTAGCGTAAAGTAGTTCAGCTGGAAAACTTCCGAGGGAACGGAAGATAGATCCTAATGCCGAAAGGAAACCTAGTGCACTTATCAATTGAAATCCCGACCCTCCCCCGGCCCCCACCCTGGGCCAAGGTGGGGGAATGTGGGGGATTTTTTATGGTATTTGAAAGCACGGTTCGCCCGTGGGTGGGGGATTTCTCAGGATTTGCTTTACACGGGAGCGAGGTGGGGATTGGACTCGTGCCTAGTTTCCTCACGGTAATTTCTACGCGTGGTCACTGGTGTCGCTCGCTGGATTTCGATGGGTCGCGCCTTGCAGTTTTGTTTCGACATCTGGTTTTGAAAGGGAAGTTTCCTAATTATTTTTCCTTTTATTTCATCATCTCGAATAATCCTTTGGGATTTTGCATTGAGCTATCATGGTTCATTTGCTGGAAAATTTTATTGTTTTTAATCAAAACTTCTCACGCAATGCAGATACACGCTCTTCTACTTCTAGTGTTTATTCAATAAAACCATGTCATTTCTTAAGTTCTATATGTTCTCATTCTTTAGGGTCCAAAATATAAAATAGAGCTCCTAGGGACTATTTTATGCAGTCTATTTTAATATAACATCAATTTCCCCGCGTTTTGTCTTGCTACACAGGGTTCTTGCACGGTATAAAATAAAAGGTCTTAAGGAAAAGCAAAGACAGGCCGCACGGACTCCCAATGTGTTTTTTGTGGTTGCGTCGCATTATCAAAGCCTTCAAATTGTAGTTTTGCTCTTACAAGCATGTCTTTTAGGTAGTCTGGGGCTTTCACGCACATTGTTGCTGCAACAGTTGCATAGGCTACAACAGGACCGTCGCTTTTGATTCTTCACGAGTCTCTTCAGCTGTTGTTTGAAGAGAGACAGTGTTGCAAGTTGCTTGAGGGAAAGGTAGAGATGTTTTCTCAATTCCGTTCCTGTTGAAAAGACAGTTAGGGACTTTTTTGTATTCTAATTTTTGCGGTTTAGGATCGAGCTTGTATTGCTCCTATTGCCCCTTCATAAAATTTATGGGTGTCAGCATTTTCGATCCAAATGGTCGTAAAGTTGAGCTTGTGTTTGTTAGAAGGCGTTTTTAATTGCATATTGTGTGCATAAAACTGTGATTATGGTTGGGCAGTGGTTCGTACTTTGGCTCCGTGATGCATACAAGTATCCTTGACATACTTGTATTATATCTGCGTTTTGGTCTGTTATCATATTTAGCATTTGCTTTGTACACTAAATAAGTAAAAATTTGCGCTAAATGTTAATAGTCAGTCAGCGAACAACTAGGTTTCCCCACCAAGGTGGGGATTTTACCAGTCGATATGCCCCAGTAGGGTGGGGGTTTGTTAAGATTTGCAGTGATGTCAAGTCAAATCCCCACCTTGGCCCGGGGTGGAGATTTCAATTGGTAAGTGCATAACTGCACCGCTAACGAACTATTTGTGTACTAAATGAAAGTCGGTGTTGCACACGCACGGTTGTACAAAGAGTCGGCATAGTACAAAGTATAATATTTAAATTCCTGGTCGTCAACTGAAAAGAGGTTACTGTTGGTTTTTCTATAATTTTCCAAACAACAAAGAAATGACTGTGAAACGGCGAATTTTCTCATAACAGTACCGTGTTTCTATCGAGTTATACAAACACGAGTGGAAGTTCTCCCAAACGAGTTCCCGAGTTCTTCCAAACTTTCACGAGTGTTTGTATGACTCGATAGAAACACGTAGTACATGTTTTCTATTTCTTTTAGAAAACACCACGACTAGAAAAAGGAAAACAACTTGTTAACTTTGATTATGAAAATGTAAATTCTCTTTGCTCGCGCCATCACTACGTCAACAGCGCGCGCTAGTTCTGTGTCTCCATCGAGTTATACAAACACGATTTTTAACCAATTAGCGAGCTTGCTTTCTTAGGACTGTTTTCTAAACCTTTTTAGTATAAATTAACCGTAGTCTATTGTGAATCCGTGAATTTGATTGGCTATATAATTACCGTTTTCTATCTGCTGATAGTCAACAGTTACGCATCAGTGCACAACGCCCATCACGTTTGAACCTGATGTAACAGTTCTTTTCTACGCATTACTTGACATTTTTTTCTTTTTATGCAATGAGACTACGGTAAATTTATACTAAAACAATTAGACTATTCGCCCTCGTTTTCTACGAGCGATAGTCAACTCGGCTGCGCCTCGTTGACTATCTGCTCGCAGAAAACTCGGGCTCGTCGTCTAATTGTTAAATATAATAACCCAAGTTAATCTCGAATTTTGATTGGTTCTCGCCTATGATCTTTTAGAGGACAGATGCACGATTGACGTCATCATTACACAGTTTTCCCCTCTGCCGTTTTAAATTGGCGGAAAGGTTTGAGCACT
>JAHPZR010010766.1:37500-40000 GCA_019787425.1 Platygyra sinensis | reverse complement strand
AGTGGTGTACTAATACAAGTGATTATGAGGGCATTTAAATGATATCATGCATAGAGAGACCATTATTTGTCAACATTTATTTGAAGGTCTCTCAGCCAATGACAAAGAAGAAAAAATCATCAAATGATACCCAACCCCTGACTGGCAAATAACTGCCTACAAATAGTGGCCTTGTAATGGCACATTCCGATGCTCTTGAAACACAAATATATAAAAAGCAAGTATTTTTATTCCCAGCATTCTGGGTCAGTACAGTTTACATGTGTGAAAAAAAATACCAAACAAATCCAAACTTGTTAAGAGGAGTTCAATACTAACACCAGAGTAGACTAGTGGAAAAAGAATGTTTACACTTTCAAATGATGGCTACGTACAAGGGTCACTTGAATCTCATATGTTCATCATAATGTTGGATGACACATAACTCACTACTAAATTCCCTCAGACAAATCCAACAGGTCAGACTTTAAGCTTGGCTTGAATTTTCTTCACTTCTTCACTCAAAGAAAACAGCATGCAGGATTTATTACCACCAAGAGTTGCAGCTGACTCCTGAAGATCTCTTCTTGATTTCAAGCACTGGTCATGTTGTTTCTGTTTTAAAGAGCTGGCTCTTGCATGGCTCTTTTCATGTTGCGTGCAGTTTGATAACTGATGAAAGGACTTTTGACAATACTTGCATGTATATGGCTTCTCTCCTGTGTGAATTCGTTCATGTTGCGTACAACTTGACAAGTGACTAAAGCATCTTTTACAATGCTTGCATGTATATGGCTTCTCTCCTGTGTGAGTTCGTTCATGTTGCTTGCAATTTGAAACCCGACTAAAGGACTTTTTACAATGCTTGCATGCATACGGCTTCTCTCCTGTATGAGTTCGCTCATGTTGCTTGCAAGTTGATAAGTGACAAAAGGACTTTTTACAATGCTTGCATGCATATGGCTTCTCCCCTGTGTGAGTTCGTTCATGTTGCTTGTACTTTGATAAGCAGCTAAAGCTTTTTTCACAATGCTTGCATGTATATGGCTTTTCTCCTGTGTGAAGTCGTTCATGCTGATTGCGAGCTGACGAGTCACTAAAGGACCTTTTACAATGCTTGCATGTATACGGCTTCTCTCCTGTGTGAATTCGTTCATGTCGCATGTAAGCTGACACGTTGCTAAAGGACTTCTTACAATGCTTGCATGTATATGGCTTCTCTCCTGTGTGAGTTCGTTCATGTTGCTTGCAATTTGAAAACTGACTAAAGGACTTTTTACAATGCTTGCATGCATATGGCTTCTCTCCTGTGTGAGTTCGTTCATGTTGCTTGCAATTTGAAAACTGACTAAAGGACTTTTTACAATGCTTGCATGCATATGGCTTCTCTCCTGTATGAGTTCGCTCATGTTGCTTGTAACTTGACGAGGAGCTAAAGGACTTTTTACAATACTGGCATGTATATGACTTCATTCCTGGGTGAGTTTTCTGCTCTATGCAATCTGTTAAGTGGTTAAAGAAGTTGCCACAATGCTTGCATTTATCTGCCAAAGAAGAAAACAAGGACAAATATTTCTCATGTTCAAACTTGCCATGCAGGAAAAAAAAGATCTGAAAAAAAAGGTGGGTGGGTGGGTGGGGGAGGGGGGAGGGGGTCACAGTACTCACTTTCGAGAAGGGTATTGAAATATGCGTTTAAAAGAAAATCATTACATGTATTTTAAAACGATCTTAGTTTAGAAATGTCAGTAATAAATAACTACTGACATTTAGATCAGGTAAATGTACTCAATTCATCACTACTTTTCATCACAAAGTTTATTGGGTAAACTCTTGCAGCTGATGTTGTTCCTTGAGGCAGAAATGGGTATGGGTAAATATAATGCTGGGGGGGGAGCCCTGTGATGGACTACCATCCCACCCTGGGGGATTAGAAATACTCTCTTCTCATTTCTTAACACTTCTTGCTACAGAAACTGGCACAATGGGCCACTGGGCCCGTGTACAGACTTAACCATAGGTAACCCAGGGTCACAGTGTGTGTCACGTATGGGTTTCATAACATAGGTAAATATAGAGAACATATGCTGCTGCCATCAGCGTCCTACCTTGCCATCATAATATAAAGGAAAAGTGAAGAAGGCTATTTTTCTTGAAACTTTGTGTACGTATTAAGGACAACAACAACTTGCCACATAGCAAGTTTCATCGGTTTTTTATTTCCATTCCCTAGAAAATTTCCAGACCTACACTTTGCCTTATATGGGGAAAGTACAAAACATGGACCCCCTCTTTAGACCTGTTATATAGACTGGGTCCATCAAATTATGGACGGGGTACATGGACCCCTATTTTTATTAGCCCTAAAAATACTGAAGTAAACACTACTAAAATAAAAATAAAATAAGTAAATTGATTATTTACATCACATTAGTTTAGAAATGTCAGTAATAAATAAATAGTGGCATTAAGATCAGGTAAATGTACTCGGTTCATCACAACTACGTTTATTGGGCATCTG
>JAHPZR010010766.1:10000-22500 GCA_019787425.1 Platygyra sinensis | reverse complement strand
ATACCACTGTATGCTTTTCCCAAATTTAACACTCATCTGGAGGAAAATTTGGCAAGATCATTTTAAAATGTTGTTGACAAGTATACAAGGGTCTTAAATCTTATATTTTCAAGAAATCCAATTTCTCATAAAAATCATCATATTTTAGGGTACCATTCCACCTTAATGGTCGTAGTCATCAGTGCTATATTTGGATTCAGCTAGGGTGCAAGCTCAGTTGCCTAAACCTTAAGGGCTTTTGGATCTAGCAGCGTTGGTCCTGCTTGATCGCCATCGCTAACACAATAGTCTTGTGAACCTCAAATTTCCCAACCTCGTTCCCAGGGCCTTTTCCCTGGCTTGGGGGCGGGGAGCTGTGCATAATTTGTTGCGAAAATTTTCGAAGGTGAAAAAAACCGTTGACAGCAGTTGTTTTTTTAGCAAGACAGATACAATTTTGCGTTGTGAAAGCAGGCCATGGACTAACCTTCAAAGAATCCATGGTAATTTTTTCTTTGTTACCAAGAGGATAAACTACAGCATAATATCGCTCAATGGCGACCACAGACAAGGTGAGTATTGACGAGGCTGCTCCAACCCACGCCACGGTCCCAGTTGTAAAAAACTTACACAAAACTGTTCCAGTCACTCCGTCTGGAAGGTTGGTGAAGGAAAATTGGATAATGAATACATTTGGGGAGATAAACGTTACGTACAGGATATCCGCAACAGCCAAGTTCACAAGAAGATAATTAATGGGAACCCTGTGGAATAAACATAACACGAGACCACATGATATAAAAGACATGACTGCCTATTCGCAAATTAATGATTATAGTCACAGGTGTGCGGAAGAAGCTTCAAGCCGTATTATAATAACAATACTTTAAAAAGGTTAATTAGTTAATTACGATGGGGTACTATTTACAAATTGATCAAGTTTTCTAGTAATGAAAAGACCTCACTCAGACAAGGCAGAAGAGTGTTGAATTAATAAGAACACCTCACTACATGATGAAGCCCACTATTTGGAGGGTGTTTCATCGTGTGCAAGTGCTGTATCCAGTCTGTGACTTGTGTCTTGGTCGTCAGGTGCCATAATCGGGGACAGAGATCGTAAGCGCGTGTCATTTCTAGTATTGGGGCTGTCCCCATGATATGAGACAATTTTTCTATTTTTAGAACAATTTGCACCATCGCCTGCGGCACACACGCGTGCATGCTGCGAGGATTTTTGCGGGTGTTGGGCAGGGGAAATGGTGTCCGAAATTCCCGAAATCTTTTATGCTTTTAGCCCACAACTCAAAGCGTTTATGTCTTTTGAAATTTTGCTAAAGTTTTTTCGTCGTAAGGTGCTCTAGTCTGAGTGAAGCAAGACAGTGTCGAATTTAGGTATGTCTCGCTCCATATCACTGGCCAAGTTGTGTTCCGCTGCTTCTTTTTCAAGAACTTGACATAACTCCGCTCTAAATTTCACAAATGTAGGAGATTAAAAGCTTTAGCTTTTCCGAGGCGCAGCAAAAACCTAGTTGGATATACCATAGTTAATAGAGGGGACTGGTTAGGAAGCCCGGCAAACATCAAAGGAACAAACAAAGATGCCAAGATTTATGTTGGAAGATCCACGACCCTGCACAATCTTTTGTTTTACACTCATACACTATGCATGAGTTACGTAACCAACACGTTTCTATTGGTTAGTTCCTTGGTACGGAGTAAACAACTATTGTGTTTTGTGCAGGGTCAAGGCCAAGAAAGCGAACAAAAACATACAACAAAGAACTTTGACGAGTTTCATAACCATTTCCCTCTATTAACTATGGATGCACTTGGATAGAGCAGCGTTTCAGGACTTCAAAATTTTCCGCCTCCTCTTGCCACACGCTTGCGAGGAGTTCGCCAAAGTCTTCGCGACCGAAAAGTAAAAAAAGAAATTCCAAGTTTGAGTTTCGCCTAAATTGTAAGTAACGCTTGACGTTTCATCAAAGGGGGGGTTAGCGGGGTGGGATGGAAGTGTCATTTTAGTCCGGCATAATTTGAGCATTATACCTCCAGCCGCATAATACCCTGGTTTCACGGGTGACGCCCGAAAGCATAATACTCTATTTTTCTAGCATAATCCGACAGACCCTGACGATGACGCTTAGATTTTGTTGAATTGGTTGAGTTTCAAAACTCAATTTCTATTTTACTTTCCCTGTGTTAAGTTTCACTATGTGAAAGAAAAACACATGATGTTAGTAGCCTTTTGGCGTTGGTGAAAATTGTTGTAGCATCTCTGCACAAAAGACAATGAAACAAATCTTTGTCAAGATTTGCTGACAATTGAAAACACCGACTGGGACGTGAAAATGTACGCGCGCGCTGCTCTATAAAACTGCATGGAAGAGCCCTGGCTCTTCTTTGTCTTATTACCCGCCATCGCTGTGAAAAATCCGAAAGAGAATCTCGCAACTCTCACCATTTGATCATGCAACGTGACAACATCCACGCGAGAGCCCACAACACGTGCGTTGATCAGCGCGAATATATGACATTAGGATGGCGAAATTTGTTCTAAAAATAGGGCAGAAAGGCTCGCGAAAATGCTATGCATTCCCCTTGGACACGCTGGGACTTTAGGGAGTGTGTATTGGTTTATTTTGGCTTTTGTGTGTGTATATTCCCCTAGTGAGAATAGAAAAATTGTCCCATATCATAGGTGCGCGCGGATCCCAAGACTTACGGTCTCCATCCCCGATTATGGCTCCTGGTCTTAATCGATGATCATGAGCGATATTGCTCGACCATTAGCCTCAAATAATATGCTATAATAATGTCGCCTTAATGTGTAAAACCCTATTATGGTAATTCTCCTCTGATAAGATAGATAATTTTATCAAATCGATCAGAAAAATGTTTTTATCTGTTCACAAACTCAAACGAAGAAGACGTCAATTAGTATTTTATAAGTTATCCAACTCAGTAAGCTTGCTCACTGAATATTTTAAATAAAGTATGCTCAACGTATTCTGGTTTGTGGAAATACCTCATAACTCGATTTTTCTTTATGATCGCACACACCAGACAGTTTCCCACGATACCTACAACGACGAATATGGAGAGCACCGTTGTTATAGCCACACCAGCTGACCCGGACATGATGGAAGAGTGCCAACGAACGTATCTTGTGATCTGAATCAAAACAAAAGAACAATGCGTTTGATGATAATGGCTAATATAAAACTAGTTCTAATAGTATACAACTTGTGTTATTTGCTTGGCTATTCACACTAATTCAAGATTTAAATCTATGAAAGAAATGTCAATATATTTAGCACAAGTTTTACCACTGCAGCCACTTACAGTAACAGGCCAGAACGATGTAAACCTTGTTCAGAGGAGAATTTTCACTTAAGGACGTTCGCGCTAATTGTTTTTGCGCATCCTTACTGCGCACGCAAATTCACATGCCACGTCATCCATGAGCGCGCGCGCCAAGTCATAAAATAAGGAAATGATAGGGCGGATGGCCATTGCTAGAGCTTTGCATGGATATAACGATCTTGGACGTTCGGTGACCCCAATTTTTCTTTCGATGGATCATTTTCTCTACTGATTTTCTACGTTTACGGAAAAAATGAAAAAAATCTATCGACTAGAAGTTTGAATTTTTGGCAAAATGCACCATCGAATTCCGTTCTTATTATCTCCTCGCGCATCTGTGCGGCGGTTTCAAATGCCTCTTAAAGGGTTAAATTTTGTAAAAACGTCAGTAACACTTGGAATTATTTATGCAACAGACCCACTTCTACAAAATATGACTAAGAACGTTTGCCTCTGTTGACTCACCTTCGATATTTTTAACTATAAACCCCTGCAGACCAGGCTCAGTTATCTGGGACAATTTTTCGAAATCAGTACAGTTTACCACACGCTTTATCTCTGAAACGAAGACGGTGACCCCCAATTTTTTTTGCATTTCTGGCACAAGTAACTCATTATCTGCCTGCAGTAAAAATTTAAAAAAATTCTATCGACTGGAAAATTTTCGCGCGAACGTCCTTAAGGTGATTCCCGAGTTTTGCATTGCGCATTCCCACTGCGCACGATTTTTGCGTCATCAGCGCGCGCACATGAGCGCGCGCGCGCGTACAAAACATAAGAGATTTCTCTCAAACTAAGCTCGATAGCGAGATAAAAGCTCCTTTTCTCTTAAACGAGCACGGTGACCCCCACTTTTTATTTGATAAATTCAATGAGAACAATATCCGCAATAACTGAGAAAAAAATTGGCAGAAAACTATGGCTAGGTTTTTGGCAAATGAAATAAATGCTACAGATAGAGACGTAACGGGCGCAATAGAGCAAATCCAAATTGTTTCCTTTAAAGGATAAAAATATCAATTAATAATGCAAGGTATTTGAAGCCATTTATTCTGGGACGTAGATGAATAAGCAATCAAAGAAAGTCGAACTCTGTGTGATATAAAACGCCGCATTGAAAAATAATCGAGCTTATTTGTTGGGCACTGGAATAACCAAACGTCACCCAAATAACCATATTTGTCAGCATCGTGGCATGAAAACAAACACGGTGACCCCCTCTTTTTATTACGTTTTTAACATCTCCTTGTACTGTAATGACACCATACCAAGTTTTATCGGAAATCTATGGCGGGTTCTTTTACCCGGGAATCACCTTAAACGTATGGCCGACAAGTTGTCCCCTAAAAAATACTGAGATCTGATTTCCAAATGCTACCATGAAGACAAATACTACATGAGCACAAATAATCGTCAGGATCTATGCTAATCAAGACCGGGTATCCAAATCTTCACGGTTGTGATTTTTTTTGTTTTAACTTGATGAATTATTAATGAGTTTGAGAAAAGACATATCAAACATTCGAGAACGTGTTCCATCGGCTATCCAAACACCTCGAATTTCGTCAAACTGAGCGTCTTACTTTCGACTCTCTTCTCTTTTTTGGGATATGCTGATGAAATACTGTCTGCCTTGTTCATTATATGACATGTACAACTGACATGTTTATGGTAATTACAGAGATGGTTGTGATTAGGCTTTTGTAAATTATGCCTTTATTTCCCCACTAAAATGCTCCATTTTAAAATGCTCGGTTAATGCTCATACATAGAGATGTTAAATTTTCATAATTTTAATGTTTCAACACAGTTAACAGTTCCGGCAGAGTGCTTAACAAAAACGAAAACTTAGTGCAAAAAGTTAACAACAACGTTTGTAAAAGTTTAATACACCAGAAGATAATTCTCAAATGATCTGTTGTTCTGTTAATCATTTGTCCCCTTTCTGTGATACTTCAGTGAAGAGGTCAAGTCTTCATTTTCTCGTAAAAATAGTTTTATTTCTCTATATTCTGCGGAAAAAATATTAATTATCCTAAAAAATGCCACTAAAATGCTCGAATAATGCTCAATGCTTTTGCCTCAATAAATGCTCGAGGAAGTGCTAGCATAATGTACAAAAACCTAGGTGTGATTTAATAATAATAATAATAATAACATTTATAATGCGCAAATTCCATATAATGTTCAAATGCGCATGACAAGATTAAAAACGGAATAAAAAAGGTTAAAAAGCTAAAATTACAATTAAAAGCAAACTTACAATGATTTAAAAAGCTAAAATTTCAATTAAAAAGTAAAACTTACAATAATAGAAACAACTATGATAAAAATGCGAGGCGGAATAAGTGAGTTTTTAGCTTTGCTTTAAAACTACTAACTGTGTTGGCGCTCTTATGTTAAATGGTAGCGCATTCCAAAGTTTCGGTGCTGCACAGGTAAAAGAACGGTCACCTAGTGTAGCTTTTGATTTAAAACGAGGATAACTAAGTAAAAATTTATCGCTAGAATTCCTTAGATTATATTTAGATGGAAGCCTTGTGATCAAATAGTGGTCTGTAGTTTAGTTTATCCTCTTAGATTTTTTCCGTGGAACAAGTTTTATAAATCTTTAACTAAGGAAGTAATTTTGTGGTCGCTTTTGTACGTCATACGCAACTGAAAATTGATAACACCCTCCCTAAGGTCTGCACAATTCTTTACATCCTTCTCAGTCTCATTCAATGATTGCTAATTATTATATAGACACGAGTGTTTTACTGGAAACATCACCACTCTTAAAATTCATAAGTAACCACATCCTGGACTCGGGTGGCATATATGTCCTTGGCCGGCTGTGAGGTCCGTATAGGGAACTGCCCGGGGCCGCAGGCTGAAGGCAGCATTTTCAAGCCCGAGTTCACAGTTTTTCACGGACCGACCTTAAGCCCGCCAATAACTTGTTTATACTTTTTTTTCCTGTGGTAAACTGGCATACCATTCGCAAAAAATCTAACGAGCGAACGAGCGAGTAAATCAGATGCTATACGAAGAAAGAAAACTCGAAATCAAACTTTTCTGCCGTAAATTGAGTAGCAGATAGCGAGGAAATTCATTGAGTGTACTCCACAGCAATTCTCTCAAATACAGCAACTATTAGAGAGGGAAACTCGACTTAAATTGACTCAGTTCTAACTAAAAATTGTACAGAGAGAAACACACAGGATTACGCGCCATAACAGCGCCGAGGAACAAAGAACCAAACAAACTCTCACAATTTAAAAAACCTCAATTGAATTTACTTATAGTAACTTTCCTTGCCATCGTAAGATGAATAGAGATAAACTTGCGTTGATTAATTGTCTGTGGAAGGGTAAAAAGGGCGAAAGATTGACAATAGCCGCTAATTCATTCACGAAAATAGATCAACCGATGGATTCCGCCCGCTGTAACGGTCCTAATAAAAAAATTCCGCTCGTTCCAGGAACCAATAAGATTGCAGGATTTGTTGAATTCCGCCCGCTCAAGAGATGAAGAAAAGATAATTTCCTAAAATTGTGCTTATCTGGATTTTCACCCTCAACCAGAGTTCACCGGCCTTCAATCGGCACAACAAATGTCAAGTTAAGGTTACGTTTTTATTCCGTTTGAGTGCAAGCGCTCTGTCGCTTCTTCAAAAACCTAGTGTCAATTTATTTTCGTACAAATATTTACCTCGTTGTCAGCCAACGCTTCAGCTGTGTTTTATCCAGTGTTTCCCTTGCCTTGCTTTTTTCAAGTCGTTTGCTTCGAGCTTCCAGACATTTCCTTGCTTGATAAAACTATTTGTCGACGATAATACTTACCGCATATTTGCCTTCTTTAAAACTTTTCTTGCCTTCTCCTTCTGTTTGCGTTTCCGCTCGAGTTTTTTTGTTCTGCTGTTCCTGGATTTGCGAGAAAACTGGAGTAAACTTGTGAAAACTTTACAAACTGTGAATGAAGATTGAAGACGCGCCAACAACAACTTAAACGCTTTGCGATCTGATTGATTCATTTTGATAGCTGATTTCTGATTGGATAAAATTCTTTTCCCACGCCTGTGTGAGAGAGTCGTTTCGCGATTGCGATTAGAAGAATTCCGTTTGCGTTTTCCATGTAATCGATTCGTATAGGAAATCGGTCTGTTCGAGAAACAATTAGGGATTGATTGTACACGTGAACAGATCGGACTTTTTAGTAATTTCCACGAGTGGCTGCCGCAGCCACGAGTGGAAATTAGAAAAAGTCCGATCTGTTCACAAGTACAATTAATCCCTAATTGTTTTGAGAAAGAAGACCGATTTCCTTTTAATAATACGGCAACCGTAAATACAAGCTTCTGGCTAACCTCGTTTTGCTTTCGAGGGTTGCTAGAATGAAGCAACGGTGTGATAAAATATGTTAGTTTTGTCACTTTAATTTTCTCAACAATTTTCGCCAAAGTTCTCCATACGATAATATTTTTCTTTCGAAAACGAGCCACGTAGACGATCAATTTCCAAGTTTGTAACATTAAGTTCAATTTCATTGGCTTTGAAGCTGTCAAAACTCTGAACGCATGAGCAACTTTTTGATGAATAATCAACATGTACAGGAAAGGAAATGCACGTCGAAACCAGTCGAGACGGTATCAAAAAGTGTTTTATTTTGTTTACAACTTGCGTGAAAACGTTTTAAGAAACGTTTACAGCCTTGATTTAAACTATGACATGGAGCTAAAGATACAAGGACGAGTTCATTCGGGAAAACTGAGGATAACCGTGCAAACACAAGTGAAGTTGAAGTGGGAAGACTAGTTCAAAGTGTTCGTCAACAAGGTTTGTAACTTTTTAAGATTTTTAAACCATGGACTTCAATTGCTTTGCTTGGTCGTTCAGAAACGCCAGCTGGACATTTTTCTCACTAGTCGCCAGCATTCCTGGAACGAACATCCTTCCTTGAAGCTTTATAGGAGATATTCTCATCTTTGTAGGGTTTGACTCGGCAAACATGACATTCGCGCGGCCATTTGCATTTTTTGCAGACTTAAAGTGTCCATTGCAAGAGTTGAAGTTTTCTTGCCTTCCTCTTACACCAAAATGCGCCCCGTAGTCCTCGGGACTTTGGCTCGCAGATGCTGTCTTTTTACTGTAACTACTTTAATTCGGTGTAGAAATCTCCGAGCACCTCTTCAAGATCTTCGAGCGAGAGATGTTCAATGGCTTTCGGATTTTTTCTCTCCAAATATCTGCGTAGCTAAGTTTCGGTCGATTTTATTTTTGTTTACTACTGCTTCTTCATACCAAGCTTTTTTTGTTTGTCGTCAACGGCAAACCTGAATTTATCCGATCAAATGCGACCGATACAATTAAAATTTAATTGTTCAGTTATCGATACAATTTGGGAAAAATTGTTCTGCTTCCAACCAATCAGAAGCGAGTATTTACGGTAGCAGTATTATTATATCCGAAAATCTCACTAAATATGAAATAAAAACAAATTACAGCATGGAAAGTGCTTTGTACGGTGTTTACCTACGAGTTATTGACTTATTAGAAAACGAACGGAAATAGGTTTTTTCTCGAGAACCACGAAATTTCACGAAATTTGCCACGGAAATGCTTTAGGAAATAAGTAACTGGGGAATTGCAAAAAAAATTGAACTTAATAGGGGAAATGTTAGTTTTTTCAGTGAACTAATCAGCAAGTGATAATTAAAGATCTCTCCGTTAAATTGTTATTAATTAAAAGTGTTAACTTGTGAACATTGTTACATGCTTGTTGCATGCAAATTGTATAGAAAATCTAAACAACCAGATTTTTTTGCAAATAAAGAAAACTCAGTGATTTTAAAGGCTTGTTAACATTTATTGACCATGCCATGGCAACAGCACATCTGTCAGTTAAACTAGCAAAAAGGTTTGTGTTGTTAACCTGCTTAAAGCCATTTCTTTTTGGCGACCAAAGGATCAAAGGTAAACGGTAAATGAAAGACATGTGTTCAGCCAGCTTAAATAGTTTCCAGGCGCTGAATACAACATTTACGAGGCCTGGTTACTAAAGTCGCTACTTTGCCATCCCGGCAAGAAAACACGGCGGACAGCTGCTGAATGAATTTTCTTAAATTTGCACTCGCCTTAAAATGTGAATGTCTGCATATTCAAGTCACTGAGATGAAGATGTTCAACAATTTGTAGAGCCATGCTAACAATTTTAGATTGTAATTAATTAATGGTAATGAGAAGTCTATTTATTTGGGGCACTTTACAACAGTCAGACAATTTGTGGCTGTTGTTTACAAAACTATACCTGATGCCTAACTTGGTCACATTTTGCACCATGATAAGAAATGGATGTTACTACCTCAGCAGCTTTTGTTTGACAAAGAAGTAATAAACTGATGTCATGTGTTGCAAAGGGTTTGAGTTCAAGAAATAGCCATATGCTGGGAGTGCGGAACAGATATTTTTTTCCCAGCAACAGAAAAAAAAACCCAACAACCTTTCTGGAAACAGCTGCACACTGAAAAACAATTATCCCCCTCCGTGTCGAACGGTGGCTAGTGGCGCAGAAATATCCACCGCTGGTTGTAAATTAATTCAGTGATGAATTGGCGAAAAGTCCAAAATTTTAAAACGAAGTTTATTTCTGTTTTACACAAAGCTGGATGTTGCTGAAAGAATAAATAATAATTATGTTCATTTTTAGCATGGTTTTGGTTAACATATTCCGGCACTTTTGCTGCTCATCGTTGGCGGTTTTGTCAGTCAGCGAAATGGAGAAACATAAAATCCATGAAATATTACAAATATCACGGAGATAAAGGGATCGTGAGCGGTGTCCTAGAAAGAACTTGTGTGTTCCAGCTAGAGGCCTAAGAAAAGCACGGGTTTAAAGAGATAATCGTTCTACATAGGCAAGCATCCCAAAACTCACACAGCCTACAAAATGTTTATATGACGGGTTAATGCTTTCTTGTTGGTTAACCCTTTTTGATAGAAACCTGTTCATGTTTTCAATTAGGGTAGTCGTGTACATGGAGTAATTTATACAAAAAAATTATTTATAATTATAAAAATACCTTTTTGTTGCTTATACAAATACCCCGTACAAAAGTTTGTTTCTTATGCTAAGACAAGTTCAAGGAAAGTTACCCTCCTCCTTCCTCTTCTTTTGCCTGTTTATACTTAATTTAACCTGATCAATATTCCCTGAACTTCAGGCCTTACTCTGCGCTATTAGGATGTAGCGCTTTCAAGATTCAGCGGAAAATTTTCATTCTGTAAGAATCATCAAAAGAATATGATTTTGAATAGAATCATAATCCCTTGAAATAATGCAGTATTGAAGACAATAATACAGAACAACGAGTGGTCTATTTGGTTAAGAGTCGCTAACAACAATCATTATTTTGACTTACCTCGAGAAGCTCAAGGCGAATTACGCAGTAGTTACGCACCTCTTCGGAACCTCTAATTTTATTTGCTCCCGGACTCATCCACCTCTATTGTTTTCAGGACTAGGGTCATTGTTTTGGTTGTTTATTCTATTGTTTACTCGGCCAATCCTGTTAAACCTTACGAGAGGTGCGTGGCGCCTCGAATTACGAAATTGTCACTAACCTGGAGGCGACACTACTTAGCTCGAGGCGATAGGCTCCTGATTGTATACATTATCATCTAAACCCAGATGTTTTATCGGAATATGTTCAGACACTATAAACAATTCAAAAACAGCTTCAACAAAACGGCGTTTTTTTCCTTAAATTTGATGTACAGTCAGTTTTTCTTTCCGCTAGTCTCTTAGATTTGTTTTACCTCATTTTATGCCTCAAATGCCCGAATAATACAGGCTGATTCCAATATATACCGAATTTGTAAGCGTGAGTCGCGCTAAGGAGAAACAAAAAAAACCCCAGAAATTATTGAATTTATCACTCAAGCAAAGATAATATCTTTGCTTGAGTGATATTTATATTTTTATTGAATTTATCACTCAAGCAGAAATATACAGGAAAATGATTATTTAGAGCTGAAGTGGTTAAAATTTTTATGCCCGCAAGCTGAATGGTTGATCTGATCTAACATTTGTCTGGGAAAATGTCGGTTATTGTCGGTTTTTGAGGCTTGCACGTTAGAATATGCTTTCGACTGTTTCCCTTAATTTTCATGGGTGGTTCCTCATGTAGGATATGAATTCATTTGTACGAAGCTGCATGGAGAATATGTAATTTTCTTTCGATGGTTGTCATCCCACTTCCAGCTGTCAACAGGAGAGTCTACTTATGCCAAGGCTGATATTTTGTTGAATGTCTACTCGAGCAGGAATTAGTTTGATTACTGTCAGCGGGAGCTTCTGCTGTCAGTGATCAACTCCTTGCAACATCATAGATGGAGACAGCTCTGAAAAGGCTTGGTTACCCAGCAATAGTGAAGATTGTCGCACGCCGCCGCAAGCTTAAGAAAATAAACATACGAAACAAAAGCATTTATAAAATAACTGGGGTACTACGTGCGCTCTGAGTAAGTTTCCCGATACGAGAGCAAGGGAACTAGAGAACTGAATCAGAACACTAACTATAACAAATAAATTAAACAGTTTCAGCTTTCACCGGCTGATATATCAACAACACGAATATCTTTTCATTTAACATATACATGGATATTTTCAAGGAAAAACAGGACCAAAAGTTCAATGGTAGGCATATAAAGCTTTATCTTTCTTTTTCTTTTACTCCAAATCCGGTTACGCTTGAGTGTAAAGTTAAGGAAGTTTTAAACTCTTCTATCGGTGGTAGTTCGTGGAAGGGCTGGTCAATTTGTGCTGTTAAAAAAGAGCGAGGAAAAGATTCTTTCTCGGGTTTGCAAAACTGTGTCGAATTCTCCCAGCCAACCTCATGTTTAGACGAGGCTATGTAAACACGGAAAAAGTGCTCATTGCTTAAATAGAAACACGAGTGGAAGTTTGGTAGAACGAGTAGAACAGAGTTCGCCCAAACTTTCACGAGTGTTTCTATTTAACACTGAATTAGATTATGAGCTCGAGATTTCTATCGCGCGATAGAAATCGAGGGCCAATGATCTAATTGTTTTAGTATAAACCTACTAGTCGTTCAAAACTTAATCTAAATCCTCTTCTCAACACTTCGAAAACGCCAAGAAACGGCCGTCATTTTG
>JAHPZR010010766.1:5000-7500 GCA_019787425.1 Platygyra sinensis | reverse complement strand
AATGTCTATACTCTGCAATCGGCATTTTACCCACAGTGCAAACTGATTTTTACCTTTCGGTCGGCAGTCTGTAGTCTGCGTTCCGCGTAGTCTGCTGACCGAATCAAAAATCTAGTGTGAATTAAGTTTACACTGTAAAACTGTAATGAACCCTAACACATACCGCTATCAACAGTCAAATATTGACGATATCACACGTGAATCTTAATCCTTCCAAGAAAATAGCTATTTTTGATATTGTGTTTAACATTACATGGTGTTCAACTTCGAATTTTTCAGCCGAGGGTCTTGCTTTCACTTATTATGTCTTCCCAGTCTCGGCCGAGCGGTGACGACAGCAAACTGATTAACGTAGCGGCGTCACAAGTCACTGAATTTCAGCTGTTTTAGCCGTCATAGTTCAACCGTTTTTTCGAGCTAAGTCGGTGAAAACTGAATGTGTACTTCATTGGACGCTAGAGATAGAAACTACAGGCCTTACATTGTGAGTTCAGCGAAAAATATTGTGTGCAAATTTGGCTGGTTTCCGGAGAGTGTTCTGTCATCAAACTGTCCCAAGTTTCCTACCTTGTCTCTTACTATAACACCGTAAGGATAAATTTTCAAAATTCTCTCAAATGTTGTTTAAACTCACCAGGATGAGAAAAAATGACAGCATTGAATGTTTAAGAGTATTTATTCTGTAAATAACCTATACATTGAACGACTTAAGTGTCATCTCTAATTTCCATACATTTCAACCGAAGACTCTTATATTACTCTTGGGTGACCTGTGGAAATATGAAGTATTGTTTTCAATCCTGAAAAACTCATCTTTTCCCATTGTCTCTAAACAAAATGCATCAAACACGTTGCTGCTTCACATAGAGGGAAGTTTCGTAGGGTTTCTCTAGAAATCTAAGTTCGAGTGTGAGTGAGAGGAATCTGCTTGTTTTAGAAGACCCCAGTCTACTGCATCACACCTTTTTTGCTTGGACGCGCCCGTTTCACCGCTCTGCATTTAACATACATACATACATACATACATACATACATACATACATACATACATACATACATACATACATACATACATACATACATACATACATACTTTATTTAAGGTATCATAAAACAAATAAATACAAGTAATACCCTAAAAAGGTAGTTAAAGAGGTTGACCTTATATAAATAAACTTCCAAAATAAAAATCGAAAATATATGTTTCTAAGTAGACTCTAAGATGGATAAAAAAAAACCCTAAGAAATACACATGTATGATTTAAGAGCTATTTTAAAACGTCTCAAATTTCCTACCAACATTCACGAATAATTTTAACAAAGAATGAATATTTATAACAATTACAATTCGTCGATTTATCTTTTAACTTAAGCACCCTGTCATGACTGTGAGGGTGATGTCCGACAGATGATGTCGCGATCGCGAGCCGCTAGTAGCGCGGGCGTCGAAAGACACTTACTACTAGCGGTTCGCGGCATCGTCGCTTGTTGCTCGCACATCACGCTCAGAGTCATGCTCGCACGCTTACTTGTTTTTCGTTCTTCCCTACGGTTTTCGAAAAAAAAAAGAGAGAGAGAGAGGCCACTTGCAGTCTATGCACCATCATAAAGTTCTGCTGATCAGCGATCGTATAGAAAGAGGTCATGCAAGTTGGCAT
This sequence comes from Platygyra sinensis, assembly GCA_019787425.1. Lineage (NCBI taxonomy): Eukaryota > Metazoa > Cnidaria > Anthozoa > Scleractinia > Merulinidae > Platygyra > Platygyra sinensis. Next base: position 5,842 of record JAHPZR010010766.1, on the reverse strand, counting down.
GACATGCGTGGGGCCACGCACAAGAGGAATGTGTTTAATACAGAAAATCCCTTCCTCTCTAGCTTCTTCTCATACGTCGATTTTGAGCCCAATTAGTCCAGTAAACAAACGAATTCATATAGTCGAGGTTGGACAAAAATTGTAACAAAGCTGTCTCAACTTTAAATTGTCTATTTGTAGCCCACTAATACATATATAAAACCCCACCGAGGTGCGACCATTGGAACCTGCTTTTCCGACCACCCTTACAGTCAAAACGCCTGAAGCGTTCCGCCTAAAAAGTGATTAATGCGTTCATTAATCCAAAACTGTTTCCATTCTTGGCTTCAAATTTCGAAAACTCAACTGAATATTGTAGTCATCCAACCGTAGCGTCCATTCGAATATTGAATGTTGATTGGACTAATGAACAATACATCAAACGACAGTTGGTCACGCGATGGAGGAGTCCTGGAACGAAGGCGCCATTTTGAGCTCTTTCGTCCACCATGGTGTTCGTTGAGTTCACGGATGGCAGAAAACTAAGTTGGCTCTGGTAGAAAAACTAGAAGCGTTCTTGGAAAGGACGTGTTCAGATGCCAGGAAAGAAATTCAGGCAGAGATTGGGGAACTGCTGCCGGCAACATTCCGTTTCGTAGTCTGGTAAGTCCTTTGGCACTTGTACAAGAGTCGATCAATATCCTGGGAAAATGTGCTGTGCAAGTCAGTGTGCTAGTAGTGAAAAATCATTTCGATGGCTACCCTGAAAACATTTTCCGTATTTGGAACACTTTGTTATTGGTCCAATCAACATTCGATATTCGAATGGAAGCTACGGTTGGATGATTACAATATTCAGTTGA